>VYZM01017437.1:0-21454 GCA_013398915.1 Dromas ardeola | reverse complement strand
GAGCGCCGGTGGCGACGGCCGGTGGCCATCCCCGCCTTCAGCCTGAGGGAGGCGGCTCCCCGCAGCCCTGCCGCCCTGGCCCGCCCGCAGCCCCACGGGCCGAAGGGGTCGCCTTCAGCGGCCGCTCGGTGGCCCGGGGCGAGCTCCCCTGTGGACGGGCGCACTGGAAATCTCGGCGCCGGGTCCCTCAGGAACCTCACACCTCGCCTTCCCCGGGCTCAGCCTCTGCCCGGATCCTCCCACCCTGCCCCAACACTAAGTCTCACAAAGTCTCCGGGTGCAGGTCCGTCTCCTCGCTGCCTTCTGGTTTCTCCTTTACAAGGCACAGCTCACCTTGTATTTCACTTGGGCACCCTTCTCCTCCCACCATATCACAGAACCACAGAATGGTCGGGGTTGGAAGGGACCTTCGGAGATCATCTAGTCCAACCCCCCTGCCAAAGCAGGTTCACCTAGGGCAGGTTGCGCAGGAACGCATCCAGGCGGGTTTTGAATGTCTGCAGAGATGGAGACTCCACCACCTCTCTGGGCAGCCTGTTCCAGGGCTCTGCCACTCTCCAAGTAAAGAAGTTTCTCCTCATGTTGAGATGGAACTTCCTATGTTCAAGTTTGTGCCCATTACCTCTTGCCCTGTTACTGGGCACCACCGAAAAGAGCCTGGCCCCATCCTCCTGACACCCACCCTTCAGATATTTATAAGCATTGATGAGGTCCCCTCTCAGTCTTCTCTTCTCCAGGCTAAACAGACCCAGGTCGCTCAGCCTTTCCTCATAAGAGAGGTGCTCCATTCCCTTGATCATCTTTGTAGCGCTTCACTGGACTCTTTCCAGTAGTTCCCTGTCTTTCTTGAACTGGGGAGCCCAGAACTGGACAGAGTACTCCAGATGTGGCCTCACCAGGGCAGAGTAGAGGGGGAGGATGAGCTCCGTTGACCTGCTGGCCACACTCGTTCTAATGCCCCCCAGGAGACCATTGGCCTTCTTGGCCACAAGGGTACCAGGAGCAGCTCATCTCCAGGCTGACCTTTGAACGTGTCGGAGGGAGGGAGGGGTGAGGACGAGGTATTCATTTGTGTGGCAGTCAATGACTTAATTCATTACATGTTCTACCCACGTCTCAGGCTTGGCTTCGCTTCTGGGTTTGTTCTTGTCCTATGGCAGGGGACCAGTTTGTCACCTTGTGGAGATCAGAATTATCAAGCTTTCCTTTCAGCTTTCCTCTTCCCTTTAAAAAAAATAAATCAATATCAATCAGAAATAAAATACCACAGCAACCAGAAAGATCAATAAAATTAGTAACAAAACCAGGCATCTCAGAGACATACGTAAAGGCAGACATGGTCTAAGACAAGCAACATCAATACTCAAGAGGTACTGTAGAGCTATTCTTTTTCTTACATGGTGGCTATCAATTTCTGAACTTCACTGGCTCTCTCCTTCCGTCTTGGTTTTCATTCCCACAGCAGATCCCGCCGCTTGTCCTGCTGCTACCCAGGAGCTGCTAGCTGCTGCTGCTAGTGCTACCAACTGCAGGGATGTGTGACTTCTGCCTGAAAGACTCCTGGAATAACTGAGAAGAAACAGCCAACAGCCGCTGTGCTGTTTTGGTGCCTGCTGTTCCTTTTGCAGGACATCCCCATAGCAGAGAACATAAGAACATTTTTTTGTGGACAATATTTTTGATAGTCTGCCAAGAGCTTTGCTTACACTAAGGTATGTTCTTCCACTTGCAACAAACGCAACTCTGTTTAACATTCTTGGTTTTCCTTTGCTCAAGTCTCTAGATGTATATGTATATATGTATTTAACTTCTTCAGTCTTCCTCTGATTTCCCCAGAAAATGGTTAGATGGAAAGAGACACCTTTCTCAGGTACCACCCCTAATCTATGAAGCCAAGTAAGCCAGGAGGCTAAGCCCAACCACGAAGCCACTTTTTCTCTTTACATCCTCTAACCTAGAGGGGTTAAAGGAAAGAGAAAAATTAGGACAGATGTAGAATTTGTACTACCTATTAATAATAATTATTATTAGAAATTAATGAAGTAATAGATTGAGAAGACAGAAAAGGTGATGGTACAAATAAAACATTTATTTGAAAGTGACCATGGATAAGAGTGATAAAAAAGCCCCCAAATCTGGTATAGACTCTCAGTTTCAGGGATGGCTATGGATAGAGATTTCCATCAACCTGAGTAAGAGGGAGGGCTGGGGAAGACTTTAATTCCCCAGGCAGTTTGGAAAACAAATACCGTATGTATTCTTGGGTGTGATGGGCAATAAACTTTTTCTACCAGCAGCCACCAAACAGACACAACAGCCCAAAGGGAAGCTGCTTTAGAACTCTTTTCAGGAAACAAAAAGGATTTGATTACAGAAAATAACCTTTGATGAATGGCTCATGTTTTTCACTGCAAATTTCAGGAGAGTCAAAAATAGATCTGCTGCTACAGTCCTGGATATCAGAGGGCAAACATTAAGAAACTGTGGGAAAATATCTTGTAAGACTGCCTGGACCTAAAAACTCATGCATTTGAATGTGGAAGAATCATGGACTTCCTTTAAATCCAAAATGAAAAATCCTGTATAGCACTTTCATCTCCTGAAAGAGATTGGAATAGGTCAACTGTAGACCTAGTGGATAAGTAACTACCTCTAAGAGGGCAATAAAGTAATAAGTGAACCTACAGGAAAGTAAATAGGAGAGCCACAGTTTGCAGGGTTAGAAACTGCAGAACCAGAAAGAATGGATAAAAATCCACCTCAGCCAGATGTTGCAAAGAAGAGGATAACAGATAGCAAAGAATTCTTCAACTATATACAAAAAAACGATTCAAAGGACGAAGATGTATGGTCGCTACATGCCAGGGATGGGATGAAGACTGAGGCTGCTCCAAATCTTGAATTAATACGTTGCCTCAGTTTTCGATCAAAAAATTATTTAGGTGAGGGTATTGGCAGAGAAGCTAAAGCAAGTGAGGATAACGTAAATGACGACATTATCAGGTGTGAAGTAGAAGCATAATTTAGGCTGTTTCTTGTGACAGGCCCAGGAAAATTGCACCCCAAATGCTGAAAGAATTGGTAACTATCTTTTCAAGTCCTGAGCAATGTTTTCAATGAATCAACCAAGTTGGAGGTGAAGCACTATTACTGGAGAATAGGAATTATCTCTTATAAAAAGGCAGAGGGGTTGAGGGGAACAGCAACTGCTCCTGTTAATTTGACTGGGGAAAGTCTTAGAGGTAAGTGAAAAATGGGTTCAACTACTGTATGGTTCATCAAAGCTAGATCATGTCAGACTAACAGGATATTTGATAAGGTAAGTGATTCTTGAGACAAAGCAATGCAGTGAAGCAAATCTGTCTGAATTATGCTACACATTTCATAGAGTCCTTCAGAGAAAATGACTTCAATGTGGAGCAGACAGCTACAAGTATGGGTTACCATCAGGCACAGAGGTTGCTAAAAGGAAACCAAGATACTGAAAGAGGTAGGCGGTCTGAGGTGCACCTCAGGGACCAGTTTGGAGGCAAGATCACCAGTGTTGCTGGGTTTACGGAGTGTATGTATGGTTATGAAGTGTGTGACCATCACAAAGCTGGTAGACATTGGTATTACTGAGGACTACGGGAGCAGGAGCATACTAGCATATTAGAAATGGGTTGAGGTTTCGCACTTAAAAACTAACAATGAGAGCTTTTATTGTAACTTCGGAGCCTCCCCAGTTCAGTGAAATTGAGGAGGGATCTGTGTATCACTGTCAGTGCTTGCACGATGCCAAAGCAAAGACTGCTAAACAGATGTGTTCTAGGATGCGTTATTTAATACTTGTTAATTAGTTCAATGCATTTTAAGTGTGGTAGAACTTCATTTTATATTTATGTTGCTCGTTGTCTCTAAAGCCAAAAGGATTTTTTTCACCATTTTGATGTGTAACTTGGACCTGAGTTTTCTTAATTAATATTTTTAAAGTCTCTGTTTCTCAGATGCCTGGCTCATGTACCTTGCTCATGTGTCAAAATTAAATCATTTGCTAGATATGTGCCCAGAAGGAGTCCCCACACCCCAAAGTTAGGCTGGCAAGGCTGTTAAGGGTTCTTCTAATGTGTGTATTGCATGGAACATGGCCTGTTTATCAGAATAATCTTTGCATTCTCGCCTAAAAAGTACCCTGGGTCTGAAGGCCTCCATGATGCTCTTGATCTCTCCTACTCCTTTCCTGTGGCACACTGCAGCTTTGAAGGTTTTTGTCTTTTGTCCTACGGGACGTCATTATGCTGGTGAATGGTTTGGAGCTGAGGTCGGTCACACGTCAAATTTGTACCCTGTGTGTCCCTGAAGTCTTTTCTTCTTTATCTTAAACAAGACCAATCTGTTTGGTCTTTCCTCACAGGTCATGTTTTCTGGGTTAGTGGACGTTCCCATTGTTTCTCTCTGGTCTCTGTATCATCACACTCTGTGTGGGCTGCATCTTTCTTAAGGGGTGATGCCCAACAGCTGGGCAATATTCAAAATAATTTTGAATTCTAAATCTGTCTACCAGCATACTCCCTCCAAAATACTCAACAGTTTCTCCCAATTTTATGTCCTCTGCAGATTTAATAGACCTTCTATCCCAAGGCCACCAGTGACCATACTGAAGAGTAACAGACAATGGAAGCACCTCAGCACTTTCCATCTTCCAGGACCATTTACTCTCCAGCTACTTTTTTTCATCCCTTCTGTAATATTGCCATTTACACTGTTTCTCTGTAGGAGGGTCTGCTCTGGTACTAAGTTCTGTTGCATTGGCTTCATTCTCTTGCAAGAGTTACTTTCTCAGCAAACCCTTTTGGAAATCCATTGTGGGCTTTTGGTGGTGGTGATGTTGTCTTTGCGGGAAGGTTGGTTGGTTGTTTTTAGTAAAATTCAAAGCAAAAAACCATTTCTTCCATCCCTCCTCCATGACTCCTGCTCTCAGCAGGGTTTTGTTTCCCAGGCCCAGGCTGAGAGATCCAGTCACAGAGACTGCCGGTGTGAAGCAGCTTAAATGACCCCGATGCTCTTAACTCTTCACCGTAGTACTTGGACTGGTTTTGCATTCCTCAGAAAGTTTGGGGCCTGTCTCCTCCTCCTGTTATTTGAACCCCCAACAGAAAGGTAAGCCAGTCGTTGCTGAGGCTAAACTCAGGATTCTTAACAGGCCAGATTGCCCAGTCACACAGGGTCATGACAATGAGGTAAGTAGATTTCCTTTGTTCATAATTTATACATAATATTTATTGGCATGGTTACTGGTACAATCCCTCTAGGAATACATTGCCTTAGTTCAGCTGGGCAGTATAAGGAAATCATGCAGGAAGTGAAAGGAACAAGAGAAGCAGCCGTGAGGTTGAGGTTAATGACCTCTGACTATTTGACTAAAATAGTCGATGGCTATTAAAAGACAGTTCCTGGACAATTCACTTCAAAAATTCTGCTTCCTGGTGCCAGCCAGTTTCCAAGGTGTGGTGTGGTTTTATTAGCAGATTTAAAAGACTGTCTGCCAGTTTAAAAAGGGACTTGAGAAGGTATAGCTATTCATAACATTGTTCAGAGGCATCTGAGATAAATGAATGACACATGGATACATGTTTGTCAAAAGCAGGTTTAAAGTCTTTAATTGCCTTTGGTAGACCTTTCACCCATTCATTTGTGCAGTCAGGTTTTGAACTCTGTAAACTTTTAGCATTCACAACATGTTGTCACAAGGAGCTCCGTGGATATCTGTGTGCTGTGTGGAGAAATGGGATATCCCAGTGGGAGCAAGAAGCAAACTGAAAAGAGCAAGATAAAAGTCAAGTTAAATGTCAGGTATATTTGGAGTCATAGGAGAATGTACCGAGGAAAGGTACATTGCCCTTACAAAAAAAAACAGTTGCTACATGATACCAAAAGTCATTTTGTTACTTATCTCTTAATACAGCTAGATAATGAGAAGTCATATGGACGATGGACTGGAAGACTGACAACTGTCAAGGGTCTTTCAGCTGGGCTGATGACAACGCTGCTTCCTTCAGGAAAATCTTATTTATCATTGAAAGATGGGAATCAATCTCATAAGAAAGGAAGACAAAACAAAATGCAAGGGGTAACCAAAAGGCAGAGATGAAGGTCTTTTGCAGTAGTTTGGAGACAGACATAACAAAATGCAAAGATGTCAAATATAACATATTCAGAGTCCTAATAGTTATATGTCCCTTTAACACAGACTATGAAGACATGAAATACCAGAAGACATACAACCCATGATATGAATGTGCTACAATGAAAATGAAACATGCTAAGGATTTGCATAAATCTGTAAGAAATAAATGAAGCCACTGTACCCTAATCTTACCTCATGGAAAAATCAACATGGTTTTAGTAAAACACAAGAATATCTTCTCTTTCAGATGTTTTCCGAAAGGATTGACTCAATACAGAAATAAAATCTCTGAAAATTGAACTCTTCTTTTGATTGAGACTAAAGTGAGTGAGTTTGGGTAGTTGTAGGTCAATGATTGAGAGGTGCAAAAATAACATACCAGACCTTTGTCAGGAAATTCCTATTGGAAGAAATAATCCAGTATTACAGTGAAGACTGCACAAC
Source organism: Dromas ardeola (assembly GCA_013398915.1). Lineage (NCBI taxonomy): Eukaryota > Metazoa > Chordata > Aves > Charadriiformes > Dromadidae > Dromas > Dromas ardeola. The sequence continues at coordinate 14,844 of VYZM01017437.1, read as the reverse complement.
AGAAAGCCTTTTTATTGGAAAAAAAATCTCTGAAAACTAAAGTAAAAAAGGATTTTCAGCGAAGTACCTGGTTTTGAAATATTCTTAACTTGATAGAGCCTAAGTTTGTATAAGCTGGGTAGGTACCTCTGCAACATGATTAATAAAGGTATGTTTGAAATGCACCAACACTAACACATCGGAAGTGTGACTAAACAAAAAAACCACCTTAGTTTGTGTTGTGAAGTGTTACATTTATTTGTACATAGGTAAAAATGTGTATACAGAGCTATTTATACCAGTCCAAACAGGAACAGACATCAATTTTTGGAATGCATGAGGAAACTCCTCTGGAAAATGTGGCTTAAATTTCAAAAACATGCCATGACCAAAAGAATAAATCAATCTGAAAGAAAGATGTGGTAATGATATTTTTATAACAACCATAATTTCAATTACACTTCTAAGTAGTAAACGTAAAATTTGATTGATTATTTTGCCCGTCACAAGGCATCTTCAAAAATTCCTTTAATAACACAGTGAATTATACTACCCACTCAAATTATAAATTTTTTTAAAGCCCAGAAGTAAGTGAGGCTTCCTGTTCTTTTCCTTATATCAGCTGGTGCCTAATTTAGTCAGGTGCCTTCATGTCTCCTGTAGTAGACTGCTAAAGTCAAGGACAATGTATAATACAACCTCAGTGTGGGAAAAGAGCTCCTTGCACCTCTCTCTTCCTGTGCAAGGTTGTTTATCAGTATATTCTCAACAGCTTTGCTCAGATCAGTTTTAAAGTCTCAGTTACGAGGTTCTCCTCCTTTCCCTTGACAGGCTGTTTTACAGTTTAATGGAAACTGAGGAGAGTTAAGAGCCAAGTTGCACACTGAGAACCCCCTGGAGAGTTGTAATCTACTGCAACATTTGTCAAAACTGATCTTCTAATTGTTTTATTGATGTAATTCTTAAATAACTCACAGTACTCTTCAGAAACTCTGGACAATGAAATATGAAATTGGGGTAACATTCTGACATGCCCTGCAGTTTCCACTGTATCAAAAACGTCTTGGTAAGGAGAACAGTGAAGTTTGGTAGTGTGGCTCAACTGGGAAGAAGAGAGCAGAGGGTGAGGGTGAGCAGACGAGTGGGTCAGCCTTTGAAGCTCGCTCTAGAAGGAAATGCACCAGCTGTGGAAAGGTATCCCAGTAATGTAGAGTGGGTCCCTTTCCCTGTCCCAGAGGGTCCTTAGGAACCACCTGCATAATTAGTTAGATTGGGATAGGATGATGGGCACTTACAGGAGTCCAGTGTCTCTCCAGTGCACACATCCATTGAAAAGATCACAACTGCAGCATTTATTTTGCACAGGAGAGAAGCAGCTTGCCAACTCTTAAAAGCTTGTGTTTAGGACTAAATAAAGACGGGCAGGTGTAACAGAAAGGACATCAAACCTGACTCAGAGGCTAGTCCTCCTGCAGGACACCATGTGATCTAGCTGGAGACATGAGATGAGAGATGAAGATCTGGCTACTTGGCAGACTACAGCAGTGAATGGGGTGAATGACATTTAGCTGAAGACAATGCAGCATACGCAAACAGCAAGCGGGCTCTGGGTGTCAGATTCGAGGTGGCTCTCCACCAGTATCACTAGCCAGCACAGTGGCTTGCAGTGGCCACCATTTTAGCTCAGCTGTGCCTTTCAGCCCTAGAAGGGGCCGCCTTTACATCATCCCACTTGTGGCAGTACCCACGCTGGCTCAAAAACAGCAGAGGAACTTGGCCTTTCGTTTTAAAAGGAAGGATGATGCTCCGTTCCCTGTTGATACCTCTGTGGGGAAGAAATTCTTCAATTAAAAGTTAAAATGTCAGCACTTTATCTTCCAAATTCCAAGCTTGGTTCATTATGGCAGCACAAAGGAAGGGCTGCAGCCTGGTTTATTTCTTCTGCTTGATTTGAAAGTACCAGAATTAATGGTGCGTGTGGTGACATGGGCTGCTTGTGGAGATAAAGAGGAGACGTAGGGTTGAAATAAAAAAAGGTGACAGGTTTTAAAATGCATTCTCTACCCTCAGGGCCAAGACACTTTCAGCAGCAGTTTAGAGTCTTCCAGTCACTTTGTTTTGTAAAACACTAAGTTGTCAATAAGGGAAAGTGAGTTTAAAGTAGCTGGTGGACCATGACTTGCTGCCGGGAAGGTTCAGCCATCCAGGAGATTGACTATGGCTTGCTGCCATAAAGATTTAGACATCCAAGTGGAGGACAAAAGACGCAGAGCCACTGCAGCCCAAAGCATTTCACAAAGGAAAAAATACACAGAAGAAAACACTTGGAGATTTGTAAAAGTGTTTTCCTTTTCTCGCCCTCTTTTTTTCAGCTTTATGGCCCTCATAATCAGAGTGGTCAAGGGGAACACGTTGCACGTCTTCCTCTTTTTCCCTCTGACCTCATTGTCCAAACAGAGTGTTCTGTGAAGTCACCATATTCTGATGCTAATGACAGCAATAAACTTGGTGTAGGAAGCACGAGTCACCTCTAGGTTCCTTCTGTCCCTAATTTTTGTCTCCTTCAGTTGTCAGTCATAGACGTTTCTCCTGACCTCCAAGTTGTCACTCAAGCAGCAGGGTCCTCGCGCCTTATGTGATTTGACCATGAGGACATTTTCAACAGTGCAGGACACCCACAAGAACCCAGGAGAAACCTCTCTCGGCTGAATAGATTTAAGCCGTGAATAAATGTTGAGAGTGGATTAAACCAGCCATGAGTCTGACGGGTATTTGCAAGGCCTGCACCCCTGTTAATAAACCTCCTTCGTTCTTCTCTGTGCACCCCCACAGATGGAGCTCTTAAGATGCCGGATGCAAGGAGCTGTGCAGAGGAGAAAAGGCTGCTCCTGAAGGAGCAGGACAAAATCAAAGCCCTTCTGTCTTGCTTGCTCTCCTTCATGCAGAACTGCCTGCTACCCTGGAAGAAGGCCCTGCCAGCGTTGGCAGTGGTATAGGGGAGTTGAAGGGTGACAGCCCGGGGAGGCTGACAAGAGGTGACAAAATGCAATCGCCCAGGAGGAGTTTCAAACTCTGTGAGTGCAGCCACTGAAGACAGCCACCCTTCCATTAGCTGCTGTATTCCTCCTCCGCAAACAAGCTACAGCACTGGATAGCAAAACAAAAGACATTCTTTGCATGTGCACAGATGAAAGCAGACAGATAAGAAAACCAGAATGAGAGCAGGAAAAGAGTCTCCTTTTCATGCACTTTTTCAGTGCCAGTAACAGAAATGGTCACTGAAATAAGAGTGGGAAAAAAAGAGTGAGAGATGAAATCAATCAGCTTGTGTGCGCTGGATGCACTGAAACACCTGTGGAGGTGAATGTGTAAATGGTGCCCAGCATCATTCTTGATTTCGTAGACTTTTAAAGGAAAAAATAGGTTATATTTGGAGATGAGCTGACTGTTCATAGTAAAGAGATACCTTGATAAATGAGGCCAGCCTTTTGCCTCGCAGCCTATGAATGATGGTTTACGTCTGATATTACATTAACTTTGTCCACTCACATGACTGTTCATTTGAACAAATGTAATCTTAAGGTGCTCAGTAGCCACTATGGGTTTGCCGCCCAGCCCCTTACAGTTCCTTCCCAGATTTTGATCAAGGCATCATTTTTCAGGTTGCTCCCCTTTGCCACAGCATCTGCTTGGTTCCAACATAAAAGCAAGAGCAACAGATGATTCACAGATTTTTTCCTGAGGATCTACAAGAGTGTGATCAGTTATCAGCAAATTGAGTTTCTGTTTATGTTGGTAAAATAAATGAAGCTGTAAGAAACCTAATTTTTTCGTAAATCATCTTCAAACATCTATCGTTTTTTTCCATTACTCTGTTGGGCAAATAATGCAAGGAAATTTTAGCAAAAGATGCTGGCCACTTCCAACAAGAATACAATATTGAATATTTATTTATGTTAATATTCACATTTCTTTCCCTTTCCAAGAATAACCTTAATATTATCCAATTATTATAAATAAGTCACGAATGCCATTAAAGACCATGTCATCAGCATGTCTTTATTATTATGTTTTGCTGCATCTTCCCGTCTTCTGTGAAACTTTGAGTTGATAAAACAGAGGCTATCTCCTAGCGCAGTTCTGTAAAATCATGATTTCCTATATATTTTTTGAAGTCACATCTGAAAGTGTTATTTTTTTACGTTACTGTTGTTACCAGTGAAGCCGTTGAAATAGATAATGAAAATCTTGATCCAGCAACCTAGCAGGCATCTGCTTAACATCTCGCCCTACAATTCATCCCTTTGGCTTCCATGGACACTCCCCCAGCACCTCTACTGTGGTCCTACCATGAAGAAGGCAGATCCTGCAAAACCACAGGCAAATTCTTCAGACTTCAGCCTGGCCCATGGTCTTCAGAGGGTCTCTAAAACATATAAATGCCTTTGCACACAATTTAGTGCAGGCTTGGGTCCTCTAAGCTTATAGGCTTATATTTTTCCAATAGAGAAAGAACTGATAGAAGTGCAGTAATAAAGATTTATTAACATGACTGTGCAAATGCCTGAGCAACTGGTATACGGTAAAGGCCTGAAGGTTTCAGAAAGGCCATCCCTAACACATACCACCTCCAAGCAGTACCAAAAGGGTACAGCATATATACCAGACAGTGCTGTAGGTACTTCTTTGGAAAGATACTTAAGAAACTGTGCTGCTGACAATTTTCACATGACTCTCTAACCATCTGCCTTAGGATCTGGGCCATCTGTCAGGAGATCAGCTATAAAGGTGGGAATCTCCATTTCCATTTGCACAAAGTCTTCGATCCTGGCTTTGTTGCATGTTGAGATTTCAAGTCTTAAGCCTGACCGTTTCAGGAAAGGATGCAACATTGCCTCACTGCCTGGGTCACTGGGAGGGGTGGGGAAGGTCGTGAGGGCAGGCAGAAAAGCACTGTGGAGATGAAATCTGTGAAAGATCCACCTTTGGAAAGGGAACGTTTACTGAGAGCTTGTGCTAGTGGGAAGGCATCGCTTGTTCATCCTCTGTGGCAGCAGGAGTTTGAAAATATCAGGGATTGATAGTGTGCAAACTGGTCCCAAAGGATACAGATTAGTGGGATAGGGTGGAGGTGAGGCTTTAAAATGTGGCTGGTGAATGAAATGTAATTGCATATAGCTAAAGCTGTCACACTGCCATAACTCCCTTATATAGGCATATATATTTCTATTTAAATATGTATACAGACATGATTATGTGTCCCATTAAAACACGTTGTTGGATTCATAAATACATGAGTTGTACCATAAGTCCTTGATGGAACTCAGAGCCAGTAGGATTTTTTTTTTTTTTTTTTGCAGCTAATTGTAAATCTTTTAATTTACTTTGACTCTTTCTTCATGCATTGATCTTAAGCTTTACACATATATTTGTTACCATAATTAAACCTAAGGACACCATTTAATATGAGAAATAAGCCATTCACTTGATCTATTCGTTATTTCTCTCCTGTGAGGGTGGTGAGACACTGGAACAGGTTGCCCAGGGAAGCTGTGGCTGCCCCATCCCTGGAAGTGTTCAAGGCCAGGCTGGATGGGGCTTTGAGCAGCCTGGTCTAGTGGGAGGTGTCCCTGCCCAGGGCAGGGGGTTGGAACTAGATGATCTTTAAGGTCCCTTCCAACTCTAACCATTCTATGATTCTATGATCCTCTTTTTGTTGTGTGTCTTCAGTGATGTACCTCCAAGACTTTCCTATGGTCGTGGCATGGTATTGCCCCAGAAGGAAGGAATGAAGGATTTCCCCTCAGAATACTCCCTCAGCATTGTTGTACACCCTCAGCCTCGTGTTATGCCCACCAAGGTGCAAGGAGATACGAGACTTCCTCACCATGCTGGAGGGAGACCTGATGGCTCCCAAACCCGAGATTTCAGCCCTCATTGCACAAGCATTCCTGCTCCTGTCCCAGTACCTCTGCACCTTGCCTAGGAAAATAAATCTTTTAAGATTAACTTGAATGACAATTTGACATAGCCCCTGCACTATTGTTTGCTCACCAGTGTATGTGCTGTTTATACAGAGAATAGCCATTTTTTCAGCATTGATGCAAACAAAAATTCTCACCCACAAAATGGTTATGAACAACATGTAACAAAAGTTACACATTTAGCAGTTATAAGGAATGTTTGTGAACCTAGTTTAGTACTGGGCTCATTCTAGTGAAAAAACCCCAAGACAACAGACCTCAAAACTGGGACTTTGCATCAATATTCACAAAAGAGAATTCTGGCTTTGGGGAGAGGTGAGGTTTTGTGGTTCCCCATATCTGTTGGGCTGCAGAAGGCAGGAAGGAGAGGAAGACCTAGCTAAAAATAGCTGTTTTCTGCATTTGAATAGCCAGCTCTCCACACGTTATGTATGTCTTTCATTTTAAATAATACATACCCCAAGGTCCAAATGAGTCAGTAGATGCGATCACAGCTACTAATATATACCAGCTTACTTCAAGGGCTACAGGTGCTTACTACTTTTTCCTTTAATAAAATGTTCAAAAGAGCCTTCATTTGGCTGTTAAATTTTGATTTAGGTTCTTTCAAGTAAAGGTATTCAACATGACTCCTTTAGTAGTAACTAAGTTTACTAATCCACTTGACTATTGTCCCTGGAGGGCTTTCTGAGCAGAGATAACAGATGTCCATTTCCAAAGTCACTTTTTAGTCACTCGGGAGCATTTATGTCCTAAACCAAGTCTGCTTTTATGGACCTTGACTTCGTATTTCCTTTGCATCTAGGTTCCTACCAAGCATGATGCCAGCCTGGCGTGCACGAGGGAAGTGGCATCAGGCCCAAGGGCTCTCTGCCCTGACAGTACACTTACGATAATTTAAGATTTTGAGTCTGGCCCCTCCTACATCTGTACTGCAGCTTTTATACATGATGTCAGAATTTGGCACAGTTCAAGTTAGCAAAGTCAAATGAGCTAAGCCTGAAGTCACTGTCTTTGGAAACCAGAACTTCACACATTTCAGAAAAAAACAAGGAAAGTATTGATGATATTTAGGGTTCAAACTGAACACACTCAGAGAAAACTAAGCTAGAACCAACAGAAGCCACTCATAAACTGCAGTATGAATATGAGAGTTATTTAATATCAACATACAGGACAGAGCGTGTTTAAACACCTGGTTTTGGAAAAGCTCCTTTTCCCAGGCACAATTTCATACCTCTACATTAAGTCTCTCCACAAGCTGCTGACAATTACTCCCTCAAATATTATAGTTATCTTTTTAGCAACAGACAGCTGAGTGTTACAGGGCTACGGTTTGTACTCACCATTGACGGCGGGCACACCGTTATTCCAGGTCCTCAGTAACCCATGACTATGGTGGGATACAGAAATACAAGAGCTTCCCCCTCCTGCATGCCTTTGGAACGTGTCACCAGCACAAACACCCCAGGCAGAAACTCAGACCCATTTTGGTTCATTTGTAGTACAAGAGAGGAGAAAAAACACTGGGGTTGTTACATGTTACATCTGAGATGATGACTGCAAAATCCAACCCACAACACCAAATTCTTTCTGTTCCTTTGGCCATTTTAGGTTGACTTTGAGTGTTTATACTCAGTTATGAAATGCCATGGTCTTTTAGGGTGAGAAGAAACAGCCTGAGGGTTGGAACTGAAACTACATTGAGGCTAGCTGATGGCCAAAGCTGTGACCCAAAAAAGCCCCCAGGCAGCTGCCAGATAATACTGGAGGCACCTCCCTGCTTGACTCCAGCAGCAGCGTGCCACCTCTGCACACCTCTGGGACCCTTCCCAGCCTGATCAGCTCAGCACCTCTCCTCAGCCTAAGTGCCTTTTAAAAATATGGTGGTGACCACATTTTACTTAATAGTTTCACGGCAACAGTGCTCACTCGGGGAGTGGGAAGACTGTCTGAGGACAGCCTGTGTTCACTAGGCCAACAGTACTTTGGGAGGAGCACATTTACTACTGCTTACATTTGCTAATGAAGGTGGACCATCATTACTGCCTCAGCCAGCAAGGAGGCACTGGTTATCTTTCTTACCCTGCCAGTATTTAATGGAAAATGCACAAATATCTCTTGGCAAATGGGTCACAACTGTCTTATGGCAGGCAAGTACTCTGACCACTAAACTACTATGTCCTGTTGTAACGTACTCCGTCTCTTCCACATGTGTCTCCATGTGTTTGGTCAAGCCTTTATAGAAAAGTGCTAGCTGCAATGGTGCTTTGGAAGAAAAGGCGGGGAATTTTTGCCCTATACAGGAGACTAAAAGGACAGAGGCATCTGCCAGCAACCTTTGGGGATGTATCTAAAACTTGAAGTATAGCATTGCCGTAAACTGCTCTTCATGGCACCTTCTCAGCATCCTCAACATTTGGGATGCCATGTGAGAAGGCCTGACTCCATATACTCTGCCTAACAGTCCCTGGCCTGCCTCTGTTTCAGAGGTCTGAATTCAATTTGGACAGAACTTGTAGGATCTTTAGCTTATGGGCAATTCAGATTTTACTGTGAGTTGAACTAGAGTTCAAATTTTATATATATATATATATATGTGTGTGTGTGTGTGTGTATATATATTATATATATATATATAAAAATATATATATATCAGGTTCCTGCCATGCCTGTGTGCATGGGTTTTGTCCATGACAAACACAAGGTCATTGTCCACCCCACTGGAAAAAAAGGCGTTACATTTGAAAAATTATAATAAAGCAGCATAAACAATGGGAATAAAACAAGAGCTGAGACCAGGTTTCCTGCTATAATGCAAGCAACTTTTGAAAGTAATCAAATAAAAATACACATCATTCTAATTTCTGATGTATTTAGGTTGTTCTTTCTGAACAAAAACATTTAATAATTTTAATTACTACAGAATGCTTATAAATACAGAGTACTTCCACACAGCTGAACAAAACTGTCTTCATCAGTCTGGGAGATTATGGCCACCTGTTGACAACAAAGCTTAATCTAGCCCAGTCTTCAGGGACTTTTAATTATCAAGAAACCATTCACGTGCATGCATGTGGGTGTTCAGCTCTGCTTTGGACATAAATTCATTGGACATGCCATTTCTTTTGCCATTCTAACTACAGTGCACCATAAGTAAACACAAAGCATTTCCTTCCTAGACCACTTTTTTCCATTTTTTACTACTTACTTAGAGGGTTTTTTTTTTAACTATAAGCTACTTGTTGATTTATAAGCTGCAATTTTCTTACTGTGTTAAAAATTTCCTGCTGTACAGCATCCTACATTTCCCCTGCCAAGCAACGGACGCCAGGTCTTTAATCTTAATATTACCTCCTCATCTATTTATACATGGCGGTTGTTTGTGGAAACTTCTATTCTTTTCATTTTGATGAGGAACACCTTTAGGAGCATGCAGACGGTTAGCCTGCTGTGTATGTGCTGTTCATGCAGCTCCCAGCATGTCCCGGCTTCTCATTCAAGGATAAAAGAAGGACCGATGCCTGCTTTAGAAAGCCTAAACTTAAGGAGAAACACAAATGAAAAGAAAGGAAATGGGACATGAAAATCTTAACTGGGTTGGAGGTTGGCCATGTCCTGCTTACTCAAGAGGCTTTTGTTTTGATTTTCTTCTCTGGAGATGTGGCTGAAGCAGTCATGCCACCTGCAAGTGTTTTTTGGGAGGTGCCTCACTAACAACTTTTGAACCCTGGCCAAAGGGCCGCCCCCGGACTTCAGCTCAAAGCACCCAACACAAGTGGCTGGACACCCTCTGAGATGTTTAGGGCGTATAAGCACAGGGGCAGGCACAGAGGGACACATCGTGTGGGACAGAGGGTCATGCGGGACCAAGAGACCAAGGCAAGGCCTCGGCAGAGGAAGGAGAATGCCAGAGGAAGGATTTGGAGAGAGACAGAAGGAAGACAGGTAATAAATGTTGCAGCATTTTAACTCCTGAAGTAGCAACTGTGCTTTCAGCAAGACATAAATTGACCCAAACCTATGGTGACTTACAAATAAAAGGTAACTTTTTAATTAATTGCACAGTGAACAAGAGAGAAATGAACGCTTCTTTTCTATAATGATGATGTGCGTTTGGTTGTGCTCTCTTGTTGCCTAAATCAATGTCAGGCAGTGTTGTGGTGCTCTGGCAACGCTTCCGGAACTGGATTATCTCCCCTCCTTCACTTAGCATCGCAGAACAGTCGCTCTTAATTGTGCATCATATCTGATTATTAACCACTGCGTCTGATCATGCTCCATCTCTTCCCTCATCTGCTTTTCATCCTTTGCGTTGCCTCTCTATAATTGCAACAGACGTGCCTCAAGGTCCCAAATTATTTCCTATCATCTTCGGGTGCAACAGATTGTTTTCGAGATGTTGACGGCTCCACTTGTCTTAGCGTTGTTCACCTCTTGCCTGAAGCTCTGGCTCCTTGAGTTCTGACACTGGCCAAGAAGAGGAGCAGTTCCTATGGGCACTGGTGGTCTTGAACTCAATCTCAAGGGACAAACACTCTGAACCAGCACAACCTCATGTGGTGACAGTCTTCAAATAGCTTGGCAGGACCAACAGTGAAGGTACTGCGAGCTACAACATGGGAATCACAGTTTTGGTACCACGCTACCCTGCCTGTCTTCAACAGGGCAAATATAAAACTTAGCGTTGGTTGCCAGCCTGCAGATGTTAGGGGAAGCAATGATTTTGCATCGTGGTCCAGAGGCACTGGCATAGCGTACGCAGTGTATGGCACAGGTTGTAAAATGCACTCATGAAAAATGTTTCATCTATGCAGTCATTGCCTTCTAAAAAATCCTCACATCAACTCTCCACAGAGCCAGACAGGAATTGCCTCAAAGTCATTGAAGTAAATACATTCCTTTTTCAAATCCTAGGAGAAAGCCAGCCCTCCTTGCCAGGAAGATGATTAGGCCATCACTTAGAGGCTGGAGCAGAAGAAAGGAATAAATGAAAGAGAAAATAAATCCATCTATTCATATTACAGATCATGAAAGAGAAAAACTGGCAAGCACCTGGCATGTAAGAAACTGGTCTGGAAGTTGGGAAACAAGCAACAGAGAGTTTGACTGGAGCCAGACTTCTCTGGAGGAGCAAGAATCCCCGAAATACCCAAGTACTGCAAGTATCCTACCCAGTTAGATAGAAAATTCTGAACGAAAATAAAATTCATATTGGCTGAGTTATTAGTTCACTAAATACCCAGCAGCAGCCAGCTCTGAGCTGCGGTGCTGAGTACAGCAATGCCGGAAATTTCAGACAGGGAAACTGAATACTGAGTCTGTATTTCTGCTATCGATTACTTTGCTTTCATTTATAAATAATGCTGGGTTGCTTAGGTTGCCAGTTAGGAGCTCTCAGGCCATCGGGGTGATATCTCATTCCTTTAAAAAGATTAGGTTTAATACATTATAAGCTCTAAAGGGCATCACTGCAGAAAGAGGCAATAAAGCCACAAAGCAAGAATCAGTTGCATGGAAAAAATGTGTTTTCATCCTGTATCAGGAGGAATCTGAGATCTTCTGTCCTTTTCCTGGGTGAAGACAGAGATACCTACCTCCCAAATAGTCAATCACCAAGAAGTTGAGCTCACCTACAGAAATGTTCTGGAGTTTCAGACCCTTGTTCTAGAGTCACATTCACTGAATTGAGAAAGCAAATACACGTGTCCTGATGAGGCCCGTGATACAAGAGCTAGCACTTGGCAGAAGTACATCTCTGATGTAGGAATATACAGTACACCTCATCTACACATCCACACCCACCCATATGCACAGTGTTCAAGGACGAGTGAGTTTGGTTTAGATGGGTAAATTAAGTACAGGAGTTTGCATGTGCAGCCACAAATGAAAATCCTCCATGCAGCTGATTTGCCTCTTGAAACCTGGGATGGGTTTGGCCCCTTTGAAATTGAGACCCCTTTAAGTGACATATCTACCATTCTTTCACAGTCCAAAATGGACATCAGAGGCACCAAACCGATGTTTTTCCAGTCTCTACATTATAAATAATTGTAAGGCCCTTTTCTTTGGCAGGTTATTGTTAAGTGATATGCAGATAACATATCTGTCCATACAACATCTGTAGGTCCAGCCTTGTGCGATAACTGTGTCTGCAATGCAGGGATGTTCTTCCACGCATTTATGAGGAAGAACGTTGCCTGGGAAAGCCTTGCTCAACCCATGTTTTAGCCAATGAATTCTTGGAGGTTTCTTAAATCATGATATTTCTCTCCTTTTTGGTTCCCTCAGGGGGATTTTTATCCTTGATTTCCCTGGAGCTGAGACTTGTGCAATTGTGCTGCCTGTCAATCTCCTGTAATAATGTTTGAACCCACTGGCCAAACGTCATTCCACTTGGCAGAGGGCTGGACCTCTCAAGGATAACACACCTGGGCAAAGAGACAACCGGATAATGGAGGGAAAGGGAGTAAGTTAGTGCACTCACTGCAGAAGGGTTTCAAGGAGAGATCAACCACGTGGGAGGGCACCAGAGAAGTTACACAGGGGAGAGAAACAGGGGAAACAGCCTCTGACGACGCTGCTCATCACAGAGCAGCTTGTCTGAGGAGTGCTGGCTTCAAAAACCTGGATGGGCTGTTTGCACTGACAACATCAAGCACATGTCTGCATGTAAATGAATTGCCTCTCTGTCTTTCATCTTCCCAATAAATTCACAAACTGATGAGGTGTGCTGGACTAGTTCAGTCCAGCTCAGTTTTATTTTATCTACAGAATCAGATTTGTTCTTCTTCTGCAAATGATCTTAATAGACAGCGTCCAGGAGGCATCTCTGGAACTGTGCCCTTCAGGAATCAACTACGGAGGGCTTGTAGCCAACCACTTATAGAAAAGGGTTATCTAGTAAAAAGTAAGCTAGCTTTCTTCCTCTCTTGTCATGAGTTGTGCTTCTCAAACAGTCTATGTCATTATAGAGAGAAGAGGACAGCATTTCTTCTTCACCCAGTCCGTATAGCGTAGCCATGTTGAACACAAGTAGTGGCATACCAGGTTGTTTTCCGAATACAAAGCAAATATGCTGATTTGTGTCACAATATCTCATCAACGTCCCAGAAAAATTGTGAAGCCCACTGATGGAAATTATGGTGGAGAGCAGGTATAGGAAGGGAGAAGCCAAGTTTTCCATCAGAATCCAGCAAAGTGCCACGCAGCAGCCAGTAATACCACCCCAGCAGCAGGTTAGTGCTGCTTGCAGGGGGACCTTCTCCCAGCAGGAAACAAGGCTTTACACTTCCTTATTATGAAAGGACATCTGATAGCCCAGATTGCTCTACCAGGCAATCTATCATTTATTTATTGGGCTGTAATGGGATTGAATAGCTGTCTGCCCCTCCTGGATGCATCCTGCTTTCTGCTCTACAAGTGACTGATAGGCACTGTTAATATTGCGGTGGACAGATACATTGATTTTAGGGGGAGGAGAATGTTTCTGAAGTTGAATACTGTGTGCTTCTCCCCATGTCTAGAAAGTTACGGCAGAACTGGAAAAGATGTGGCGATGCATCAGGATGCTTCTGTGCATTGGCAATGAGGATGATCAAAGGTACCAAGTGTCCTCTGTACCAGAAACCCCTAAATCAAGGAGGGATCTTCTGTTTGAAAAAGAGATGAGTGGGGTTGGCATGAGGGAGAACAGTAAGGCCATGAATGGCAGGAAGAAAGCCAGCGAGGGACAGTTGCTGGCTGTCTCTTCTAATCCAAGAAGCGGAGGGCAGGAAGCGAGCCTGTCAGGCAGCAGTTTTAAAGGACAGAAAAATACCTGTGTACATAATATACAGCTAATCTGTGGGCTGCCTTGCCAGAGGACTTTTGTACGCTAAATGCTGGGCTCAGAAAGCACCCAGACCTGTTGAAAAGAGAGTCATCACCGTTCGTTCAGATGGTAGAAGTGTCCCTCTGTCCCCTTATCCCTCAGGAGCATTTGGGTCTTCGTCTTACACCCAGACATGATGGCAGGCAGCTGGATGAAGGCTGCCAGGAGCCCCACAGCTGCCTCCCACCCCCATCCCAGCCTGCAGTGTCCGCTTGAGCGCAGGGATGCTTGAGTGGAAGGTTTCTGCCCCCCGGAATGTGGTGGGTCTTGATGAGGCCAGTGGGGACCCCTCTTGTGTCTCGCTGGGAGAGTGGTCTCAGGATGCTGAGCAGTTCACCCTCCGCTGGGTGTTGGACTAAGGGCCCCCAAAGGGCTCAGCCACTTGAGCTGGGGAAAAACCCACACCGTGGCTGCTCTGCGGTGTCCTGCAAACCATTTGTACAAAAAATCCACAAAACCGTAATTTTAATGCAAAGCATGTGTGCTGGGGAGACCATCTCCTCATCCCAGCCTCCGAGCCCCCTCCTGGGGCCTTGACCACACATGATCATGTTCAGCTCATTCAGCACCGGCAGGTGCACTGGTGACACCTTATATGCCCTCCTCAGGTTGCTCCTCAAATAGTCAGACGTACGTTATTTAATGAAACCCTCGGTTTGGTGGCAACTGAAAAGCCTGTACGAGACCAAGCCTGAGAGCCGAAAGGGAGGGATGCTGCAAAAGCAGCACTGAAGGGCGTCCTGCTGGAGTCAACTGCATCCACGACCTGGAGTTTCTGGATGTCTGTTGTAAGAGCCAACAGCTGTGTTACTGTTACTGGAGGAAAATAAAAATAATGTATTGTAGCAAAGCAAATCATAATTTCCTGAATATAACGTATTAGCAGCTAAGGTCACTTTTCTTCCTTGTGTAAAACTCTCCTCAAAGTCAACAGAGGTGCTGCACATGCATGTGCATGACACGCACATGCAAGTGCACGACACGCACAACTGGAGGGCGGTGATTGAC
>VYZM01017436.1:249255-264519 GCA_013398915.1 Dromas ardeola | reverse complement strand
GCCCCCAACCTGTACCGGTGCAGGGGGTTATTCCTCCCCAGGTGCAGCACCCTACACTTGCCCTTATTGAATTTCATAAGGTTTCTCTCCGCCCAACTCTCCAGCCTGTCTAGGTCTCACTGTATGGCGGCACAGCCTTCCGGTGTGTCAGCCACCCCCCCCAGCTTTGTGTTATCAGCAAACTTGCTGAGGGTGCTCTCTATCCCCTCATCCAAGTCGTTGATGAATATATTGAAGAGGACTGATGCAGTGATGCAGTGTCCTGTGTTCGTTGATCCTTTTCCCCGTCCCATACTGCCATTTTTTTACTTTCATGATATGTGAATTGCAGCTAGGGCAGACTGACAAAAATACTCAGAAGACTGTTTGTTAGTGACTTTCCATTTTTCAGCTTTTGTAGCTGTTCCACTTAAAACTTGCATGAAAATACCTAGGGCTTGTATATAAAAACTTCGACATTCATCAGTTGAATGTTGTATTTCAAATACATCAAATAAGGGAAAAGAGTGGGTTATTTAAAAAAAAAAAAGAAGCTAACAGACTCTGAAATGATCTTGTTGCTGAAAATCCAAAGCCACAATTTAGAGGATTGATGGGCAATTTTGTCATTTGCATTCAAGTACCTATCTATCAGAGAGTCTGAGTTACTGTATGGGCTTAGAGTCAAAACACCCAAACAAGTGTAACTTGCACCTTCACTCATTGAAAATTTTTCCAGAAAATCTTTGATTTTTTCTTCATTTGAATTTAGAAAAAGAGTTACTTTGGTTCAAGTTACTACCTCATCAACTCCCAAAACCACTATTGTATGTTCAAGATGAAAGAACCCAGTTGAAATATATAGATTTAATGATTTATTTCCAGTTGTTATTTCTATAAATTAAGTTTTTATTTGGTTAAATCTGCTTTTGGGTATTTCTTTTCCTTCTGATCTAGCAACAGGTAAATTAGTCTAAATTTAATGGAGTTGAAATAACATGCACAAATTTAGATCCAAAATGCTGAGTTGTTTAACTGTATTACAGTTCACATTCAAGACAAAGAATTTCCAGTTTTCTCAAACT
Source organism: Dromas ardeola (assembly GCA_013398915.1). Taxonomy (NCBI): domain Eukaryota; kingdom Metazoa; phylum Chordata; class Aves; order Charadriiformes; family Dromadidae; genus Dromas; species Dromas ardeola. Next base: position 263,455 of record VYZM01017436.1, on the reverse strand, counting down.
TCAGTTACATTGAAATTGCACATTCTGGAAAAAACCCAAACAACAGTTAAGTAAGGAAGAAATTTTCCAAATTACTTAGTTACTGAAGATTGGGAGGTGCAGTGAAGTTGGAGGTGATGACACCTGGAAATAATGAACACTCCTTTTTTTCAGTGAGGGACATAAATCAGTACAATGTCTTCTGAAGAAAATACTGTGTTTAATAATTTTCTAATGATATGATTATTGAATTAAGATAGATTTGTCTATAAATAAAGAGGACAGGATATATTATATAATTATATAAGTATAATACTAAATGAAATTAATTACAATTTGCTCTGATGCTAGAGTGAGTCATAAAGTTAGAAAGTTTTTAAACAAAATCTCAGTTTAAGTACTTTGATTAAGTATTTCGAATTTCCCTCTACTGGTTCTTAGATAATGAAAACTATCAAAATATAAGATACTGGGAGCGTGTCCTGCTAACCACCAGGATCTGGTAGGGGTGACAAAGATGACAAGCAGGTTGATTCTGCTGAATCCAGAGGATGCAATGTAATAAAGCCTCTTCCCTGCGCAAAGGGCCCAGCTGATGGTCAGTAATGGTCTCATTCAGAAATATGGTCTGGCTTCAGCTGAGCTTCCTAACTCCTGCTGGCTTCCTCCTGGATGTTTAACTACCTTTTTTTTTTTTTTTGAAAAAAAGGATACAATCCAGCCCCCTTCCTTTGATAGGTTGGCACCCTGCTTTAGAGTCTGTGTTTCTGGGGAAGAGACTTAAGATAATGCTGGTGAATACTGTAAATTAAGTTAAATTCCAGATTCTTGATGTTCTTTGTTTTGCCTGTCTCATGATTCCTTGAATGATGAAAGACTTGAATGAATTCACCTTTCTCATTCTTAGTCATTTTTTAAACTGGTTATGTTGTATATAACATGTCAGGTTGGATACAATGCTCTTGAAATGAAATTTATTTGTTCAACTAAACTCTTGTAAGGCATTTTAATCTCTGTGATATATTAAAACAGAATTCACAGGTGATTTGAACAATGGAGTACTATATTTCTTTTGTATATGTTACACCTCAGAGTGAATCTCTACACTAAAAACTTTCTTAGAGGGCATTTGAAACATATTTCGGATTAAATAACCATTTGCAGGAGAAGAACTTGTTTTGTACTTTTCTTCTTTTTAGTAAACATAGCATAAATCAATGGGATTATTTTATTTGTTTTAAATAGTCCCCTATGGAATTACAAATAATTCCAATGAGTTTGAACATAGAGATTGTATTAATGAAAGGCACAGTATAAGTAGAAAAAGACTCTCATTAATGAGAAGAGAGCGAAAAAGGATAGTCATGCCTCAGACAGAGGGAAGAGCAAATGGACTGGAGGATGGGACAGAAAGTTCGATGCACAAAAAGGAAATACTGTATGTGCAGTGATGTTTCATTACTTGGGGAAATAATTAGAAAGAGGAACATAAAAGAGGTAAAAGATAGGAAGTGTAAGAGAAATTAAATGATTGAACTCAAAGACAAGGCAAATGAGCCATTCATAAATGCTTTAAAAGGACATTCAGGAGTGGGTGTGGAAGCAGGAGCCAGTCTGAACTGGTGGATATGCTGGTTCTCTGTCAAGCAGTTATCTACTGATTGATATCTGTTGCCAAAGAAAATGCTATTTTCTATCATATTGGACCTCCTTTGTTTTTTGTTTCTGGTTACTTCTACAAAGCCTTTTGAGAAATAAGTGAATTACTTTTCTCTTTGCATTAATTTGTGAATTATTTTTTAAGTATGAAAACAAAATTTATATACATAGTTCTTGATACAAGTGTGTGAGCAGATTAATAAGATAGAGTAGAGGCAGTTCAGTTGTCTGTTAGTATTTTCAAGTGTGCATGTTTCTCTGTATATATTAAGAATTTATTTGGTCTGATCATTTACTTCTCTCATGTAAGATAAATTCATCCAAGTGTGCTGTTCGTAAAAACAGTATATGACTTAAGCAGCTTTATACACCTAAGCCTCTGTGAGGAATTTCTACAGTTCCTTGAGCAGAATTTTTGCCATTTGCTAACCGATAGTTGAGCTTTCATTATTTTGTAGAGTCATCTCCTTGTTTTGTGATAACATGCTTAAGGAGCTTGTAAACCTGGCTTTGCAAATTTGTTCCTTTGTACTATAAGAATATGAGACCTTGTTTAAAACCTTAGCTTTATGTAGCACATAATATAGAAATTGTTTGATTGCAAGCTTGTCTGGTGCACAGTGTAAGTTAAAATGATGTTGACTTTCATGAAATTCTGCCCCCTTTGTGCTTGGCTTCAGCTTAGCTGGATTTCAGCCTTTAACACATGGCTCATTTTGTTCATTACTTTTGCTTTCTATAAGTGTAGTCCATAAAGCGTCTGACAAGTCAGAAAAATAAACAGTAAGCATATTAAAAAATCTTTAAATTGCAGTGCATCTTTTACTATTTTTAAGATTCAAATAAAAATACAAAAAAAATTCACAGCTCTGAATAGTATTTGTTTATATCATTTTATACTTCATAAACCCATGACTTCAAGCAAGTAACTCATACTAAAGAATTCATTGTAAAGGGTGAGCTTTTCTGGTGTTGTTCTGTCTTTAACGTTGGGCTCAGACAATGAACATGGTGATTTTTATTTTTATTTAGCATTCGCCTTCTTTTATGTTTTGTTTCTCTCAAACCTGACAGTTGCTATTCTGCTTTCAAAGCAATTGTCATATTAATCATCTCCAGGTGATTTGCGTGTTTAGTTCCTGTTTAAGTAAGACAGAAGGAAAAAGATACAGTGATAGTCCATTAGATGGATGTACAAGAAAATATAAAATTTCTAGGGAAAATGGGACCTGTTCTGTCGGTTCAGTGAACAGCCAAGACTTCAAACTGCGATTTATATTGGTGTAATGAAATGAGTACCTTGTTGATGCATAAGGCAAAAGGAAAATTTGATCTGTCACTCACTCCTGGAGATGTTTCAGGAGACTGGAAAAAAACTCCAATATTTTTAATAAATAGAAACAGAGCTGAGTGTCTAATTACAGAATAGCAGTTTTTTACCTTCCCTACCAGCATTTTTTTCTCCTGTGTAAGACAAGAAAAGCCTTTATACTTGGAAGGATACTAGAACTTAGACTGATGCAAAACTAAATGTAAAGGTTATGCTTGTTCTGTTTTTCAACTGAATTCTTTAAAGAGAAGCCTGAACAATGGAAGGCAGAAAATTAATAATTTAGATAAAGTATAGTACACTGAAATTGCTGCTGTGAATGGTTGTTCAAATAAAGAATTCTTTCTCATATATCTTGAAAGATTTCTACCCCTACCAGGTCTTGATGAAGTAACTGAATATGCATCTTTGTAACAAAATACCACTTCTTATTTTATAAATTTACGGAGGGAGATTCAAACTTCCTTTTAAATTAAAGCCATTTTATTTTTCATATTCAAGTGTAATTGTTGCCTATAATCTTTCATCCACACACCACCAGGAATAATAGGGGCAAAAAGTTGTTTATATTCTGTGTTTAATCTGGAATTTAATTGTATTTGATACTTTCATTAAGTCTCTGGTTCCTAGAGTCACTGATATACAGAAAATTATTACAGAAAATTTACATTTTAAAATCAAATAAAGTGTTTAGTTCTTAAGGTTCAGAAAAATTTCTTGAAAATGTACCTGAATAAAAATGATTCAGTGATGAAAGACCAGGCCCCAAATTAAGCTACTCAGATATTAGAAAAAGCATCTTTGAGTTGTATAGTATTTAATTTCTGTTTCCATACCAAATTTCCTATTAATCTATATTTTCCATCCTGAATAATAATTTTATTTCAAATACAGTAGCAGAAGTATTTCAAAATTCAAATTACAGTTTTTCAGTATTGTTGACTTCTTTGCTACAAACAAATAGCTGTTTGTAACCAAGGTATTTGCTTTAAATCACTTCTGTATGAACTGTCCAATTAATTCTGAAAAATGAAATCAAATGTGTGAACACTTGACTAGAGAAAAAGCAATATCTGTTGTTTTTTTTCTCAGTATCTTCCTGTATTCCAGCTGAAAAGGCAAAACCTCTCAAACCTCAAAGCCTCATTGCACCTCTCCAAAATTTTGTTACAAGTGATGTAATTCTGCTATTCAGTACAGTTTTTCATTTTGTCCAACTGTACTCAAAAACCAAAAGACACATGAATCTTCTGTCCTGCATTTAATGACAACAGGTATTCGGAAAATTCAGACAAATACTTTAGGTGTATTTTAAGTAAAATGCATGAATAAAACATCACACATATTTTTCTTTTCTGACTTATTTAGGACTTGACGTTTCATCCATCTCTCTGTACTTATCTTCTCCATCAGGAGATGAACCCAGACTCCAGTGTTTCCAGGACCTATGCCAATCTTGCAGAACTCTTGAGTGGATACAGAAAGTCGCTTGATTTTAATAGTCCCCCATTTTTGTTAATGATTTATTTGTTTTCATAACACTGCTGTTGAAATCAGCTCCCACAACATCAGCTAACCTCTTCGTCATGCTGAGAAATTCTGCTCTGTAGAAATTGCTTCATAAAATAGTTCCTGAATGCAGAGAATAACATGTATTCCAGACAACATTGTAGAGATTAGTTCCTCTGTGTCATTTAACCATCCATGGCTGTATAAATCTTTAGGAATGTAATTAATATAGCAGCGACATAATTAAAAACAAATTGCACAAAAAATATTCCCAACATTAAAGGACCTTTTTTTCCTGCTTTGATTATGTGATTTTTGAAAGATTTTTCACAGGGTATCTTTCCTTTATTTATACATGCAGATATATAGTTCAGCCTTCACCTTTTACTGTTTTCTTCCTTGAACTCATCCTTAAAATTACAAACAGGGGAACTAAATTGCTGCTTTGTGATTTACAAGGACTTAACTCTGTGCTATTACAGTGGAACGCAGTATTGCTTTCCATATTTCAAGGTAGGCTTTTAGAGTTACAATTTAGAGTTTCAATTTAACATTTCATATTGCAGGGCACTCAAAGGCCAAAACTGAGTTGGAGACACCCTTTGTACTCAACATGCTCAATAAGTAAACTAGTCTTGCTCCAAGGAGTTGACAGGCTGGAAAATACAACATAACTAGGAATGAAACAAATAAAAAGATCGTCGAGAGAGATGGTAGCTGGTAGCAGCAGGATGGAATACAGACAAGTCCTAGCCACTTGCCAGTGGGAACATTGGTCATGTCTCTTGTTTTCTAAACCACCAAAACTCTTGTGTTCCTCTCTATTCTTCTGTTATTATTGCTATTTGGGCGGGGGCAGGGGGGAAGTGAAAAAATATATTTCTTAACACCACTTTTATAAATAAGTTTGAGAGCAGGCAGGAATTCAGCCTACCTTAACAGATGATTCTAATCAGGAGCGTGACTTCATGTTAATGGTACGCGGATTGTGTATGATTGATTGCAGAGATGTGCTCCACTTACACCAAAAGATATTTGGGGTTTTGTTTGCAATTATAGGAGTATTGTTTGTTCCTCTGCTATTTGTGTGAATTGAGGATTTTGGGACTAAAATCTGCCTTCAGTATCATCAGTGCAAGTTCAACATATTCAGAGGCCCCAGCGTTTGGAATCTGAGAGGAGTTCCACAAGCAAGTTTGTTGGTGGTTTATGAAAAGAAATAGAATCTAGCTCACTTCCCACTTACCTGTGTTGCTGCTTAAGGACTGAAAAGGGTAGTGAACAGTAAAAACTGAATTTTGTCTCTAAATACACAGTGAGTCAGATCCAGTAAAACTTCCAAATTGGACCTATGTTTTGTGAGAAAAATAAAGCAAACCATTAGTTAGGGTGGGATTTATCAAAGTACTGTTGACCTCAGTCAGAGCAGAACTAAGCCAATGATGTGCACTGATTAAAAAGCTCATCTACTCTTTGATCAGTTTTGGATGACTTGTTATTTCCTTTTTTCCTTCTAGCTTTTAAGAGAATGAGTTAGCAGTTATGTTAGCATTTATAACATTAGTATCTTAGAGTTGCAGGGGAACAGAAGAAAATACTTTATGATAAACTGGTTCTTTGGCATGATCTTTTTTTATATCCTTAAAAATAGCAAATTTAAAAAATGCACATAAGTCTATTACCTTTTCATGGGCAATGAGAAAGAAATGTATCTTGCGGAAGAGAGTTTGTATAATATTGTAACTTAAGTAAGAACAGAATGTATAGGATATATGTTATGCTGCATCTTGATGAAAGAGAAAGATGCTTTTCCTGTGAGTGTAAAACAAAATACATGTTGCATGAAGGTTAAAGCAGATGGAAAGGCTTTTGTGGTGGGTTAATCCTGGTAGGCAGCTGAGCCACACGCTCACTCTCGCACAGTGTGGATGGGGGAGAGAATCGGGAGGGTAAAAGAGCAAACACCTGTGGGTTGAGATAAAGACAGTTTAATAGGTAAAGCAAAAGCTGCATGAGGAAGCAAACACGGAATTCATTTGCACAAAGCAAAACCAGGAATTCATTCACTACTTCCCATCGGCAGGCAGGTGTTCAGCCATCTTCAGGAAAGCAGGGCTCCATCATGCGTAATAGTTACTTGGGAAGCCATACACTGTCTCTCCAAAAATTCCTCCTCCTTTCCTCCAGCTTTTATTGCACGATGTCACATGGTATGGGATATCCCTTTGGTCAGTTGGGGTCAGCTGTCCCGGCTGTTTCCCCTCCCAACTTCTTGCCCACCGCCAGCCCACTTGCTGGCAGGGCAGAGTTAGAAACAGAGACGGCCTTCAAGCTGTGCAAGCAAAAGCTAGAACATTAGTGTGTTATCAGCACTGTTTTGGTCACAAATCCAAAACACAGCACCATACCATCTGCTGTGAAGAAAATTAACTCCAGCCAGCAAGATCCAATACAGTTTTTCACTTTAAAATGCTGCTATCATATAAGGTATGAGATTTACTTTCTTTTATGTGGTACTGTTTTGTATAAATATTGTTAGTAATAATAGTAGTGTTTTTAATAGGGAAATCTAGTGCAGTATGAATATCATATGCTGAATTTTTTTTCTCTTATAGACAATCAGTCTACTTGCATCTTAGAGAAATAAAGAACAATATAAGTTAAGTAGTAGGGTTTAAGGAGTGTCTTAGCAACTTGCTAAAGCTATTAAAATAAATATTTACTTCCTTACAAACAGTGAAAAAAGATTTAATATTTAAGGGAAAAAAAAATCACAATGGGCACTTTAGAATTAATGCAACAGATAGTTGCTTGTCATTTTTTATATGCCTCTGCTGTTCTAGTCTAAACTGGTCAAATGTGCTGTAAGTGCAGAATCTGCACGAACTAATCAGTTCTTGAAATCAAATGTACTCTTTTGTCTTACACAAACACTCCTGAAGAATGTTTCTGCCTCTTGAAGCTGAAGATGAAATCTGTTTTGTGTCTCTTTGGGCTTTTTTCCTCTGCTCAAGTGGGTTATGAGGTCACTTCAAAGTAGTTATTAGTGTAATTTATAATAAATCTAAGCTAAAGTTAGCTAAAAATTTTGGAAATTCCTTATAAAATTTATGAACACAAAAGCTAATACTGTGCTTTCATCCCTTTGCAATAGACCTAATCATTAGTCAGGAGGTAACGCAGCTGACCATGGAACAATTCAGGTTTCAGCAGGACCTAAATACACAAATAGTTCCGTGGACACCGGAGCTAAGGAACCTCTTTCTACACATCTATGTCTTGTGGTTAGCTGTGAGCTCTGATTTGACGTTTTTCCCATGGCTATATTGTGACAAAAGCTTTCTCTTTGGAACTTCAGACCTCTTATGATGTGAGCTTATGGCACAGGCTTCCTTTTAGTTTGGATTTGTCCTTCTGTCCAGCTTCATGCTCTCCCCAAACTTCAAAGATCTTACCTGTCTTCGAAAGAGTTACTTGAGAAAAAGACTACACAAGGCACATGATCACCTTGCCTTGGTTCCCGATGAAAGGCTTGGAAAGCACATGGGCTGAAAACCTGCAGATCATTTCTCTCCTCGCACAGGGCACAGAGAAAGCCTAGGACAAATATGGTGACAGAGGCATACAAGCAACCTTCTCCAGAGTCAGTCACTCCCAAGCAGTGTGAATGTGAGTCTGTCTGGACCAATTAGTTTAGCAACAAGTGTTTCCTCCCATATTAAGATTGTCATTTGAATGGTTTTGTAACTCCGTTGCAATTTGCCATTGATTTTGGTGGCTTCTTCCCTATTTCTCAAGCTTCCCACATATCGTCAGAGATCTTTAAAACATAATTCTGTGTTGCTATATAGAGGGCTATGATGATGAAAGGAATTTAGGTTCAGAATGCCCTCTTACTTACTGAGTTGCAGCTATTTAACCTGGAGTCTGTTTGACCTCAACCTACTACTTTCCTATTTTGTTTTAACTTACGTTAAGCAAACAAAATAAACAGGTGATGCTTTCATATGATGAGCATGCAAAGGATGTGTGCTAATTCTGAAGAATTCTGTTTCATAAATACGGCTTTCAAGGGTTTATTAGAATATATATTTTATTGTATTTTATTAACACTTACTAAAATATGTCTCCCATTTTCAGCCTTTATAGCCCAGTAGTAGCATCAGTATATAAAAATTCTCAGGAATTCAAAGAATGATTTGCAAGCCTGTTCAGTTGATAGTTTTATATTTTCAATTAATAGTAGAACCACGGTTTTATTCAGAAACTATTATGTTTCCATGGTTTAGGATTGGGAATCAGAAGGAAAGTACTACAAACTATGAGGAAACCATGTTCTCCTTCTTTTATTTGAAGAAATGTAGCAATTCACAGTTCTGTCACTCATATATTCTTAACAAAGGGGGGGGGGAGACACGACACAATTCTTCCGTCACTTTTCCTAGATAAGAAATCATATTTTTGTTCCAACAGAATGGATTTAGAATGCATGATGAATATAGCAAAGATATGTTTCCATTTACCTAGTGAGATTATAAGCCTTTTATTTAGGTAAGGAGTAAGTAGCACTAAGGTAAATACTATCACATATGAATTATTCTAATGCAGTAATGTACACCATGGCATGCATAGCATGTTTGCACACCATTTGCTCACAAATCACTGGTTTCCAAGCTGATAGACCATCTATTGTCTGATGAGAGAAACTGTTTATTGTTTATGTCAACTCAGCAAGAGAGAATTAACTTCTTCAGCTGCTTATTTTTAACTGAGGAAAATTCACCAGAGCAATACTTAATGAAATGTTAAAAGAAAAATGATACAGGGTCTAGAGAATCATTCAATAATTATAATAATAATGAACCTGTTTCTTAGAAATTAAAGAAATTTAGTTTTAGTTTTGAATAAGGTATTTCTCGACCATTTATTGAGAAACAAACTGATGAATAGCAGAGAGCCAGAAAAAAAAGTTCTTTCTGACAGAGAAGAATTTGTTACTGCTTTTACTGGCAAGGAATTCTTTCTGTCTTTTTGTCTTTTTTATTTTCCTGATTTTCTGGCAATATTGTTTCAGACTGGGTAAAAGAGGACCCTGTCTTAGGCTACTCTTGCTTTAAATACTGATTTTCTGATTGAGTGAAAGCAGCCTTTGGAAGAAATAGAATTTTTTTTGTGTAAGCTATAAAACTTTAGCTCAATTACTCATATAGGTACTAGATACTGTAAATACATAGCTTCATATATAAATAAAAATGTGGCTATAATGTAAGACCACATTCTTTGTCATGTCCCAGCATGATGCAAGACAGCCCTTTTTTGTTTTGCTGGTTTTCAGACCTCAGAGTCTGCATTCTCAAGCGTTTCCAGTGAATTTGTCATGTTGTCTAAATTAATCAACATACTTAAGTAGATAGGTTATCTGCAGATTTCTGGGGTCTGTAAGTACTTTTACAGATACCAGAAAGCACACCAGATCTTTGCTGGATAACTGTGTTCACATTTGAAACTTGTAACACTGATTTATGATGTTTATATTGCCAAAACTTCGTTTGACATCTAGTGTTGGTAAAAATCCCTTCTTACTCATGATCGTATTAAGGTTTTTTTCGTGTGAACCTCACTTCTTTTTCCAGAAATCCCCAATATCATGTCTGAGGGTGAAGATAATGAAGGTGGTTAGTATATAGAGCAACTCTTGTCTCCAAACTTTTCAAAATATACATTTTAAAATTCAAGCTTAGAAATCAGATTTTGCATGGGTTTTGTCTTACTGCATTATCGTACTGCATTGTCTTACTTTAGTCACAGGTTGCTTGTGATTTGCACCATGTAAAAGACAAGGGAGTTACAAAATTTCAAACTGAAATTTAAGGCATTTTTAGGAAAATGTCACTAATAAAGCCATTGACTACCGTGTTGTGCACTCCCATACGAGCAGCTAACTCATGCAAAACAGAGTTATAAACCCCTGAAATGAGGGGTTCATAATGTAAGCACTGACACTAACAGAATTCTAGAGGCATGAGTGGTGTCACTGTAATTAGCTTACTGCTAGTACAGATCGTGTTTTAGTACTCTTTCAGCCTCTGCAAGAAGAGATGGTTTATTTCTTTCAGGCATAATTACATTTGTCACATTTTTTGAGATTGCAAAAGTCGTACTAGCGTAAAAAGGCAAGATGACTTTCAGAGCACTTAACATCATGTTGTTCGTAATATCATTAGAGTGAAGAGATGATAGGTGGAAAACAGAGCTTTCTACTTTTCAGATAATTCCTCTGTCTTCTGCCCCTTTTCTTTAAGGATTTCTTTTCAGAAGACTCTATAGGATAATGGGAACAGAAAATATTTTCTCCCTTGGATGTACCAGAAGGATGAGATATAGGGAAGAGGGAATATCTATGAATTTTCCCTCAATGGAGAGAGAAAATTATGTTTTTTTTCCTGGGAGCTGGTTCCCAGAGCTTGCCATGTCTCTGCAAGGATGCGTTTTGGTAGGCTTAGGCTCAAGCTCACAGACCAAGTACATGGAGTCAGTTGTATCTGCAGGCGCAGAGCTAGGTGCACATCAGCGCTCCACAATGCTGAATTTGTCTGCTTAGTAAGCACGTTGACTCAGTCTGCTCCAGAGTGAGAGCGCCGAGATTTTCTTCATATTCAAAGTAAGGGATATGTAAGCTGAGAAAGGAATGATGATGGGACAATCAACATGTCCATCTGCTGGCAATACAAAATGTTTACCTATGTGCCTATGCCCAGCTTTAGTTCTCCAAATACAAGAAAGACATGGACAAACTGGACTGAGTTCAGCGGAGGGACCACCAAAATCATCAGGGACTGGAGCACGTTCCCTGTGTGGAGAGGCTGAGGGAGCTGGTCTGAACAAGTCAGGAGAAGAGTTGGCTCCAGGAGACCTAAGAGCACCCTCACTAGTGTCTGCGGGGAGGGTGTTGAGGACACTCTTCACAGTGGTGCATAGTGGGAGGATAAGAGACAGTAGGCATAGCTTGAAACAAGAAATGTTCAGACTGGATAAAAGGAGAAACTTCATCAGCATGAGAACCATGAAGCTGCAGAGCAGGTTGCCCAGAGGGGTTGTACAGATAGAAGACATTCAAATGGTATTTGACTGCAGCTCATTGAAACATACCAACTATCTTTAAATTAGCTTGTTGGGCCTTTTTCGGTATGTTTTCCTTTTTTTCCCCCTAGTAATCTAGGTGCAATACCTCAGAGTTCAGTAAGGGATTGCCAACTGCAGACTGAGACTTCTGAGTGGGCTGAGTAGCTCAGGTCAACTTCGGTGCTTCTCTGTCTTCATTGTTAGCAGTAAATAATTAGTGAATTTAAAGGTAATTTAGGTATGTCCAAAAGTGCCCACAGCTGTTGCATACTTAGAAATGCTTTTAATTCTGTCCAGGATAATGTTACTACAGTTTTAGTGTATACAAGAGGCCCAGCATATGATCCAAAGAAATCAAGAAAAGAAAAAAAAAATCTTTGTTTTCTTCCACTGTCAAAAAGTAGCATTCAGAATACAGAGAGAAACTAATAAAAGTGACACCAGTATAAGAAGAGCCTTATTATATATGCAGTTGCAGAGACTCGGTTACTTTCATATAACAGCTGGCAAGAGAAAACTGGCAAACAAATCACTTTTCATAGTAGATGTTCAGTGCAATGAAGAAACAAGACTATTTTTAAATAATATATGACTTTTTTATTTGCATTTCTGATATATTAGGAGTACTGTAATCTCAAAATGCCTATTTAGTCAGACAAGAAAACGAATGCTAATAACATGAGGCATCTATGCATGTGAGCTTTCTACTGCAAATGGGATCATAAGGGATGAATTAACTGGTACCACAGAGGAAGATAGTTATGTTCTGGAGAAGGAGATTCAGAAGTCATTTTTGAGATAACAGTTTGACTTTGAATTTATCACTGAACAAAGTGATCAATCATTAAAGTGCTTTGGAAACTGTAAAAGATTCTGTGAATGCATTGCCCTTTCATGCTTGTCAAGTTTGGCTAAAGGTAGTGCTGGAGTAACAGTGGGACAAGTCCCTTCACTCCAGTCAGAGAGGGAAGGAAAAGCAGAGAAGGGATCCTCCTAGAAAGGATTCCATCTCAACTATGTCCCATGCATCCTCCCAAACGCAGATGTCTGCAGACTGTATGACATATAATTTTAGAGGGAGGCACTCAGTATTTTACTGAGAGCACTTGCATTGCTTGTAGATGATTTGGGTTAAAATGCTACCTCATATTTGTAAGACTAGAAGCTTACTTAGAGAAAAAGAAAAATAGGCTCTTCCAGGGTGATTAATTTAATCCTAAATGTTCGTATGTAAATAGGTTTCCTAAAAGCACCTTTTTGTCTTTTTTGGCTAGAAAGCAGACAACTTCAACTCTAAAGTTAGTGAAATGAAGCCACCTAAGAAAAGGCAGTTACTGCACTCTTGGAAGTACCACCAAAACATAGAACCTGATTAAAAACATTGAAAACCATTGGAAAAATCTCTCCAGTTCAGTTATTTCTCTAAAAGTGTTCTTTTGAAGATGCGAGCTCTCTTGACTCATGTATCGTTTTACACCTTAGAAGAAGAGATTTTATTCCCTGGTATTCACACATCTTCTGAAGGCAACACTTCATAGGTCCACTTTTCTTTCCAAATTTCTTCATAACATTAAAGAAAGTCACTATGGGATAAAAGATACTGAAAACCAAATGTTTGTTGCATAAAGCAAGCACATGGGCGCACACACATACAACAGCCTTTTAAGATGAGCAATTCACATGACAGATCAACTGACAAAATATGGCTAATTTTACCAGCATCAGCCTGGGAAAGGTATGAGTTGCATAGAGACAGCAGGCAAAGGCTGAACAAACTACCAAAGAGATTATCATAAGAAAACTGGCTTATTCATGTCTAGTGCTATCCTGTACCAAAGAAAAAAAAAAAATTACGCTAAACCGTACATTACATTAGGCTTTTATGACAGGATAGATTGTATTTTCTAAAAGAAATATACTCCAAAGTTTTTACCGTGAAACCAAATATCCTTATATCTAGAAAACTGGGTAACTTTCAGCTCCCCTGTCTTATCCCAAAAAAGGCATATATATGGCTTTTTCTTGTGACAGTGAGAAAATATAAATCAGTTTTGCTTATAGGCTAATTTCCTGATCTAGGATGATGGGGATGCACTGATGGGGTGTAGAACAAGCTAGTTCATGCATTTAAGAAAGGCGCATGAGCCATATTACAAGTGCTACGACCAAGGCTTGAAACAGACTAAAGAGAGTTATGGAGATCTTTAACTCATGTTACTGCGTTGTTGCACCAGCAGCACTCATACTTGGTCTGGTCTTTTCCAGTAGTCACTGTTAGCTTCAGCTGTTAGGTGAAATATTTTTTAGTACTCTAGCAGTAATGACTTTGATGTTGGTAAGGGTCAAGCTGCAGTTTCAGGCAGTTTCAGGTAGTTTGTTTTTGGTTTGTTTGTTTTTTTCCCCCCCAATGTACTAGTTTAACTGCTATCAGTGTGATGCTGTTGTAAACGTGGTGTACAGACGTAGATGCATAAACTGAAAAATGTATATAATGGAATTCTGGAAGTTATTTTGAGACTGAACTGTTTCTTCTTAATCTTACTGTGTAGTGTTCTGCTGTAAGATTCCTTATCGGTGTGATCAATTAGATATAAAAATGCA
>VYZM01017436.1:184343-249231 GCA_013398915.1 Dromas ardeola | reverse complement strand
ACATTATGGTCTTAAATTGAGTTTTTGCAGCTGTGATGTTAGACACATCTCATGCAGTACGCAATACATTCATGATACGTACGGCTTGGATGTAGCATCCCAAGAACAGATTTCATTTCTTACAGGAGAACAAGTCTGAGCAGTTTTGAAGTACTCTGAGCAATGGGAGGAAGTTTTTCCTCTAAATCAGAGACTCCGTTGCCAAGTGACCATAATCAGATGCCCTGCATGCATCGCTGCTCTTTGGTTTTTAGAGGGAGCGATTGCACATGGAACGATTTGTATTTTTACTGATACTTGAATAAGTAGCCTACAGGAACTTTTTTCTCATTTATCACATTGTTACATTTAAAATATAGGATGCTTAGAAATACTACCACTGGAGGCACCTATTTGTAAACGAAGACTGCATTTATGTCATACATTGAAGAAACAAATTAAGTCACTGCAGACTCATAACAAAGTTTCTTGGGTTTGGAGGGGCGGGGGGGGTTGGTCGAAATGAGATCTTTCTGGAAACAGTAGTCTGAAGTGACATTAAGAATAAATAGTTTTTATGTATTGGCATATTAGGAATTTGATGGTGGCACTGCAAAGACTTGCATAAATTTCAGATTTTTACATACTCTGTTTAGTTTTACTGAAGACAGGGGGAGTTTTCTTAGGATGCATTAAAATAGAATTTTTTTTTAGAATAAAGACTTCACTTATAGCAAGGAAAGTAACAAAAAAAAAAGTGATATTTTAGAGTCTGTGCCTGAAAATTTATCTACACAAAAATGCTTTCCTAAAATCATACACATTAAGTTACTGTTCAAGGTTATCATGAATATATTCTCTTCAACAGTTAATTTCAGCCTGGAAATAAATTACTGTAGCAGCGAGGCCTTTATTCTCCTATCTCAAGTAACTTGAAATCTGTTGAAAGATGTAGTCTCTAACATGAATAAGTAATTTATTTTTTTTTCAGTTACTATGCTGTTTCTCATTTTCTGAATAATTGACTTCCTCATACTTTTATAACTAGGAAAATAAGAAGAAAACATGTGCTATTTCAGTCTGGTACAATAGCTGCGTATAGTATGTTATGGTAGTTAATGTTATAGTATGTATATGGTAGTTAATGTTACGGTTGGACTCAATGATCTTAAAGGTCCCTTCCAACCTAGATAATTCAACGATTCTGTAACGGGTGTGTCAGAAATATCAAATGTTCCTTTCAGGGCTTGAATGGTGAAAATATATAGGATTTGATTCACTAATGTACAACTTCACTTTTCTTCACTTTTACATTACTTGATTTCACGGCCTCTGGAGCCTATTAATTATTCAAGAAATAAGCTTAGATAAAGCTGGAGGTTTATCAGCCAGCACAATGGCTTATAATGAAAACTAGCAAGCATAATACTCAGGAGATACTGTAATATACTTATTAACTGTCCCTTTTGATTTTTAGGGAATTTTCAGTTAAATCTTCCCATAACACTCATTATTGCACTGTTATGTAACTTACAGGGAGAATGAGGTCCTCGGTTTTGGTGGGGTGCTGCTCATGGATGCATCTTAATTCTTTTTTCTGGATGAAAGGAGGAGTATTCTCTGAAACTTACAGAAAAATAACAGTAACAGTACTTCCAACAATTACTATCAACTAACATTGCAGTAAGTCTTAAAGGAAAAGAGTATCCTGGTCTTAAATTAAAAGTAAATTTCTCGTCTAGTGAGAGGAGGACTGAAAAGATGATGAGGAAACAAAAAAGGGACAATGGCTATTTGGAAGCTTCAAGGATTATTTTTTTAGGAGTGTGGTTAGAAGATGTAGTAGATTTCATGTGAATTCTTATTGCTATGTTATTCTGGCATCCAGTATATTTGTCAAGTTTTAAATGAAATTTCCAACACAGGAAGTTTAAGGTCATCATTTGACATACATCTTGTGTTAATTCGAAAAACAGTGAAAAGTGGTTGTTATTGTATCCATCTGTAGCAGTGTAAAGCAATTTTACTAGGCTTTGGAATAAATACATGTAAGATGATACACATTTTTCAACTGAGTGACATCTAACTTCATGAATAAAAAATACCCTATTAATCATGAGGTGATGGAGTCACATACATTGTATTTATCACTCTTGTAAGAGAGTTGTCTCTTGTTAATGTTTTGAGGAAATGCATAGTAATTATACGGAATAAAGTCAAGAAAGCAAAAAATACAGTTAACTTGTACAGAAGCTTAAACGTTGGTCTCTAACTTTTGTGTTAATGTGTTAATGATAGCGTGTGCAAGTAGTGAATGTAATTTCTTACTGCATAGTTGAGTAGTATGCATATATGAACAGTTGTTTTCAGACCACAAAATTACCTATTTAAGGTAATTATATATACTTGATCTGCAACATCAGATGTGCTCATGCAATCTACAAGAAGTATACAAGGACTGTGCAGCAAGGCTACAGAAATTGGATTTTCAAATAATCTTTCAAATAATCTCGAATAATTCAAATAGCATAAATGATCAATGGTTCAATATCACAGTATTTATTCCCTGGAATCAACATGTATAACCAGAGTACATAGGGAGGGGGTCTATTACCACTTAGCTGGGAGCACAAGACTATGAATATTTATTGTAATACTCATTTTTTACCTATACCAGATGATTTTGTGGGAAATGCAGAATATTCACTTCTGGGTCAGACTTTCAAATATGAGTTTACTCATATGCCCCTTGAAGCACGCAGAAGTCATGACTACTAGAGTACCATTCTGCTATGCAAATGGAATAATTTTATTATTTCAGTTGATTTGTAATAATCTAGTGTCTTTTTAACAAAAAACAATGGATTAGAAACCCCAGTTTGTGCACTCTATTCAATCTTATTTTGTACATATGTATGCAAACTGTTGGGGATTCCTGAATGTTTTACTTATGCCTTGAGATCTTGCTTGCATTTCTTCAAGGAAGGGAAGAATTCAAATCCTTACTCTTAATGACGAGTTGATTGCATACATAACTTTCTAGTGTAAGACAATTTCTTTTCTCCTCCCCTTCTTTGTACCCCTTCTTCCATCATTTTCCTTTGAAAGTTCGTTCAATGCGTTGTACTGACGGATAAAGTTTTTCTGTAAGTATTGGAAACAATCTTAGAACAAAGACTGAAAATTTGGAACCTCATCTTACTAAGCTGACACAAAGTCAGAGGATCACAGGCTGGACTCCTGACTAAGTTTGAAAGAACAGAAAACATTTAAACAGGTGTTTAGCAAACCAGTGAAATACATCCTTAAGTCTTACAGAGCTTGGAGTTAGGTTCTTTTTTAAAGCTTCTCAGTGTCCCCGCTAATGCTATTGTTCATGCTATTGTGTTCTGCAAAAGAAGAGTAGTAACACTTTACTGCTACTCCATATTTCTTTTCTTACCTCTTAAAAGCACTGAAGTACATCCGTGTCTTTTTCTTTCCTAGATATGTAACAGAACATTCTTTAAATCTGCATTCCATAAAAATGGAGAGGCTTTAACCTTTATGGATGACAAAGAGTGCAAGTTTCAAAAGTATTTGCTGTTTTCTCTTTTAATTATTTTAAAATAACTGTAAGTAGGTGTTGTGTATTATGGAAGTAGTCTTCCTAAGTTCAGTTTAATATCAATAGACACTTAAGACAGGAGTCAGCAATACGTATGACAGGGTGGCGGATTTCAGCTTTTAGAGATGAAAACAGATTTAGTACAAAATGGAGAGCTAAAATGAGATACAGCAGGGCTGACAACATCATTTCCATGATCCTTTTAAAATCTTTTTAAAAGTCTTTCTGATTATTGTATTTTTCTGAGAGCTTTTGATTTTTTCTGCCTCTTGCACTTACCATGATTTCTGGCCTTGGTCTTTTCTACTAGGACTTAAGTCTATCCTAGGATGTTGGTGACTGTTTTGTGTCTTTTTGTGTGTAGGGGAAATAGAAATTTTGTGGTCTACCATATAATATAAGCCTGCATTCAGATTTCTGTGTGACTGTGAAAACTCGCCACGTACTTTCATCTCACTGGTTAGGGAAATCTAGAACTGGAAATTGAAAATCACCTTTCTTCTCCCTCAAGCCCATCATTGCCTTTGTGCGGAGCCAGCTTTAAGCATCAGACCTGCATGAATTTTCACAAGGGGAAGCGGCACTGATGGAGCACACACGAGGCAGTCACACCTCTGCATCTGTGTGGGAACAGTGGTACATCTTGACCTGCCATTGGCCGCTGCTAATGCCAGTTATTTGTCTAGTAAGACACTAATTATGAGAGCAATTTTTGAGGCCATAATCCAGAATTTAGCAGGAGCTGAAATTATAAATTATGTATGATGAGTAATGCATAATCGATTACTTTTTATCAGCTCTCCTGAGTTACAGGACACACAAACCAAAGCAGCAGTCGTCTTCTCAGTGATAAAGTAGCTGAGAGTAAACCACTGCAAGTCTCTCTCTCACTTTGCACACCTTTCCGTACTGTGGCTTAGCATCCCTTGGTGCAGTTCTGTCTGATAGCTGTTTGCTGATACTCTTGCTGGAAAGTAGCCACCATGAGTATGTATGACTGGTTTTCCAAGCTGGTAGGTGTCTGCTGAGTTTTTAGGTGTCTGAAGTGATGATCTATATGCAACTTTCCGCTGGTTTAAAGGGAGCCCATTCCCTGCTTCCTCAAATATATTTAAAAATCTACAAGACACCTGCCTATACCTGTGCATAGCAAACTATGCGTGCGAAATGCACAATCTTAAAGCCATGCCTTGCATGTGAAGTGCCACATTATCAGCAGATTCAGTCCCAGTCATATCAATGGCACTGATTTTCACTTGGCTTCTTGCTAGTTGTAAAAACTTTACAGAAGCCAGACTGTGTAACAGGTGTTGGCTTTTTACTTTTTGTATTCATTATATTGCTGACACCTGATTACGTGTTTGTTTCATCTGTCTTTTTGCTGGTTGTCTGTCACACACTCCTGTCTTCCCGTCTATTTCAGATAGAACAGTTTATCTCTCTGTAATACCTAACTCTTCATTTATGCATTTCCTTAACAACAGATGATATGGATTCTTGTCTATTTGTATCGTTCTGTCTGACTATATATGTAGCATTACTATGTATGATCTAAGTATGGACGCCATCATTCTTTTCAGGTACACTGTTCTCTCTGTGGAAATGAAAAAAAAAAATAAAATTGGATTTTTTATTTTAATGCTTTAATAATGCATTGTAACAGGAAGGGGAAATGGGTATTTCAGAGATTCTTATGTATAGGGGATAATATTGCAGGTTCTGCAGTTGGGTTTATGTATCTAGCTACTGGTGGTATAAAACAGAGTAAAGAATTTCTTAATCCATGGATATAGCTGTGCATTTGTGTGTATACTGATAGTCGTACAGCATGAATCTTTTCTTCTGACTCCGCTCCAGTGTTGTTCACTATAATATTTTATGCATCCTCTGTGAAGAAACTGTATTTCTCAGTTTCCAGAGCACTGTCCATGCAACTCTTCAGTGGGCTCCTATACTCTGTGCATCCCTTGGTTTGCCATTCTTAAACCCCGAAGAGATGCATGTCTTCTTTCATTCTTACTAATTCCTCACATCCCTCATCCTTCTCTTCACGTAGAGGCTTGTCACCAATTAGTTATTCAAAAATCTTCCTCCCACTTATGTGCAATGTAAACTGTATAAATTGGAGATGAAAGTGAAGTGTTCCCTGCCAGATGTCTTTTTGACATAATTTTCTTCAAAATTTAATTTTAAAAAGATACTAAAACTATTTTGTAAATACAACACTTGCAAATTTGCCATTTTGAGGGTGTCTGGTCAAACTGTGTGTAGGATAGTGCATTAGGTCCTGCAGACAGAAGCCACTCTGACCATTAGGGTTGTATCCTGTGCATTGCACCCTTGGGGTTAAAATCCTGTATGTTCAGAAACTGCTCTTTTCTTCCCAAGAAATCCTGCTTTCTTCTTGGCCTATTCCTGCTGTGTCAGATAACACATCAAGACATAGTAATTGTTTCAGCCAAGCATATGGATGTCCTGAGGATGCCTTCCTCCAGGCATTGTTGTGTTGTTTGTAGACAATAACTGTGTATCTCCACTACATACGTCAATACTAACAGGCTGCTTAAAACAACACTGAGTTCATAAATTCATTAGAAGAGGATCTGCATTACCAGTACATTACCAGTTTAACTGACATTCATTCACTTAAAACACGGGAAATTAAATGCAATGGAAAAAAACTTACATGCACTTAACCATGCAAATAATTAGTGTAATTAAATATGTCTTTTTGGGATTATTAGTGGAAAATTGTTGCAGAAAAAAACCATGAAAAGCATTATAAAATGTAAGTCTATGTATTATGCTGTTGGGATTAGTATTTTATTTTATTTTATTTTATTTTATTTTATTTTATTTTATTTTATTTTATNNNNTAGTACAGTACATGCAATGAGTCTTTGTATCAGTCTCTCTAATGCACTTTTGGTCTTAAATTGTTACAAAAATGTTTTTATACTGCAGAATGATATACTATAGCTGCATCTTTTCATGTTGAGCTCAGAGGGGTTTTTTTCTGGCTTCCCTACACTTACCGTGCAAGTGAGTTAAACACACACAGGAGGAAAGTACCAGACGTCTATGTTGTCACTGCAGGATACTCCTCAGAATCCATTAGATGATTTAAGAACTGGTTTTTTGCAATGTGACTAGACCAGTTTGTGTAGGGAAATGTGGTTAAAAAATGGATCTATTTAGTATTACTAGACGGCATCTTAACACCTGGCAGTGGTCAGTGTTGGGGGGAATGTGACATGGAGCTGTTCACTCTACCCGCTTCTTCATTTTTTAATCAGTCTGGATTTTTTTTATTCTTTCTCTCCTTAGTTTTTTCCCTTTTAATTCCGTAATGATTAAACAAGTGTTCTTGGGCAGACAAACTATGCTCTCCCAGGGAGGGGGAACTACGTTTGGTATTTTTTCTTTATGCATTAGAAAGAAGGGGGGGAAAAAGTGTTCAAATTTCTGTATAAGATTTTGATATGCTTTATTGCTCGTGAGTTTGTTATAGTTCTGGGAACAGAAATCACTATATTGCTTCAATGGGAAGTAATTTGTGGGCTGGAGATTAGAGCAATGGTGTATTTTGTTCAATCAAACCCTATGGATTTATAAACAATCGATACATCTAAGACCTCAAACAGAGCTAGCATGTCTCTTAAAGACTTATTGTTGCAGCAGCAGCATATTTGTGGAGATAATGAGGGGCCATATGCCACTTCTGAACTGCACCTGCAATTTGCACTGATGTCTGCTCAAGATGCACCTGAACGGGTTTAGTCTATATGCCCTCTGAAACTGCATTCAGACAAAAATTATTGGCACGGTTCAGTGCCCCATAAAGATTTTGTGACTTAAAAAGTTCCTGCCTTTCTAAGCAGGGCAGATCAAAGAGAAAATGACAATGTGGCTATAGAGATATTAAACTTGGTTGAGAGAAGCCATTAACATGAATTCCCCATCCTCTGAGCAGTTTCATGACTCTTGGTCACACAGCTTGCGATTCCTGCTTTTTAAGCCTACTAAAATAATTCATTTTGTCCCAAGCAGACTAATCCACTGAGCAGTTACTAACCTTGAAAGTCGTATCTTTTTTAATATATTTTTAGGAACTTCTTCTTGACATACTTCTTATTCCCTTCTTGGTTATACCAAATGCATTATAGTTTCATTTTGGAGAAATAAAGATACAATTTTCAGCACTTGATAAGCTCAACTGATAGAACAAGAATAAACTGTCCTCATTCAATTTTGAACCTGGAAAGATTTGTTGACAAGTAGTCTGTCACATTCTGTCATTTCATAGAAATTTCCATCTTGTATAATGATCCCTTGTTAATACAGGAGGATGAATGCAGAAGCAGAACATTTCTACATGATATATAGTACATCTGTATAAACTTCAGATGTCTTTTCCACTAAGATTATTTTTTGTTGTTCCATTTGAATTCCTCATGCCTTCATTGCTTTCTTAAAAGAGTTTTCTGTTTCAGTGGATGTTGTAATTGAGAGAAAATAAATGAACCCCCACTATCCCCATTTGTCTTTAAGGCAAGATTATGCAATTTATGCAACTTTCTGTCCAATTTTGGTCACTGAAGCATTTTACTGGTTCTGATTAGTCCCACAGAGTGGGAGCATCCTCATCTTGTCAGTTCAGAAGAGTCATTAAAACTTGTGTAAGCTGTGGTGATGCACGAGCTAGGGCTATGTAAATTCCCTGTTAGCAAATGCATTCTTCATCTTGTCAATTTTTTGCTACCTGCTGTTAACTCTGTAGGTAACCCAGTGCAGCTGATAGAGGAAAAAATATGGAAAGCAGATTGCTTGAACAGAAATAGCAGAGGTGATCCTTACACATTCATAATCAAGCTTCTTTGGAAGACCTTGTATTAAAACTGATTTTCTCATCATTTGGATAGAATAACAATGCAACATAGCTTCTGTAAAAATACGTTACAACAAATCTGAATTTTTCCTTGGGTGTAGAAAGCAAAAAAACAGAGGAATCAGCACAGCAATTAAGTAACACCACTTACTGAAAAGACGTATTTTAATAGGAAGGGTTCAAGTAATATCTTTCTTTTGCGCTGTTTTCATTTGTTCGGCTAGCACTCTGTGCATGAGATTGTTCATCTCAGCTGACACCAGTTCAGAGTTACAGGGGTGATGTACATTTGAGCTGACCTTGAAGAATATCTCCATCGCAACTGAACCAAGCAAACTATTTATGGTCTGGTTTTTTTGTTGGTTGGTTGGTTGGTTGGTTTTTCAAACTTGCAGTGCTTTTGAACAGTTGTTTTTTTTATAGTAAATGCAAAGTCAAGTACTATTATTCAAGCACTTTTCATTTCTCTAATTACCCATCAGCTTGGCAGGACCGTGATACTATATAATAAAATTCAGTACAGAACCCTATCAGAGTTTGATTTAATGTAAAAATTTTTGACAATACTTAAACTTCAGTGTCAATGCGATCCACATTATAAAAAGGAACAATTGTATTTAAACTGATTAGTATTATCAGTATGCAAAAATTAACTGTGATACTTTTTCTCAGTCCAAATAATTTTCCAAAAGCAATCCACTTAGCGAGAACCTGCCAATTTTCATATAAATTTGTTCATTGGTCTTGTAATGCATATACTAGCTGCATTGTAATGTGCTTTCAATAATATTTGAGTGAGTACAAATCTTAAATCAAGGCTTTTAATTCTGTTTCAAAAAAGTAAAGGCAAACTTTTTTTTAGTTATTTCAAATCAGAAATTGTGGGAGTATGTGACTTAAATGTCATTAACAATATGAACAACAAAACTTGACATTTTGAATTTATTCATCAATATATATAATAGTGGGTTTGCACTGAATTAGACTTCTTGCATTGAAAATTCAATTTGGTAGGAAAAAAGAGTAATATACTAATGCCACACCATGTTCCCGTATTTTTCTTTGTCATTGTGCACATATCTAAGAAGAGGCAAACGGACTACATAGGTTACTAGGTTAGATTCTATGCAAAATACTGAAGACGAGGGATGGTGGTGGTGTGTGTTTAGAAGTGTTACTGTCGAAAATGTTTGTCACATTGTTCTTGTACATGAGCTCAGAGAGTTGGGGTAATCTACCTCTGTTGACAGTGTGAAATAGGGCTGGCATTCCTTCAGTGTCACTGGTTACTTCTACGAGCAAGGACCTGAGTGCAATTGGTTTGCCTCACCGCAGGCATTTGACACCGTAGCAGATGCTTTAGGCATTTTTCAGATCTGACAAACAAAACTGAATCGATGGTGAAGATGCCTGCCTTTCTGAAGAGGCAGTCCAAGGCCCATTTTTAAGTGTCTGTAGATATTGGTGCTCAGGCATGTCGGTCCAACATCCTCACCAAGTCCCATAGTCAAGATTTCCATGGCTTACCTATTTGTTAGCTAATAACTGCTAATTGTTTTTGCATGATGGTGTGTTTGTATGTGGCAATATTATTTTTTCAGAATCTGGCAGTGGTACACAAGACCGCTAGAAACTGTCATTCAGCATACCGAGGTAGACTCAGACCCTTACTTTTAAGTCTCTGCGTAAAAGGACTGTACTTTGCTGTAATAGACACACACCAAGGCACTGCTGAGTCAGACAAAGAATTTAACTACCTAAATTCACTTGGTACCTCGAAGAGTGGGAATGGCCACACTTGATTCTTTTCAAATCTTGCTTTGTTATCTGACTTTCGACAGTGGAGATCTCAGTACCCTGCTGGTCTTTCCAACGTGTATGTGCGTTTAGACATTCCTGATGTTGGAAACCTTAAACAAGTATATCCCAAGGTATACTTTGTTGATCTGCTAGAAGCTGATGGCTATGTAGAAGACTTCTAAGTCTTAACGACTCACACATGTTTTCCTTTAATAAGGTAGGCTCTTACCTAACTGCCATTTTAACTCTTTATTTCATCATTTGCAGGTCAAAACAGCAAAACAATAGTTAATAATCTGTTCAGGAATTGTGTGTCATCTTTAATGTACATCTTTATTTAAAAGCTGTTAACAGCAAAGTTTTCTCAGTACATTCACTTTCAATCCAATTTGTGTTTGCACGTTTTATAAGTTGTTATGCAGAGTAGAATTCCATCTTCCAGGTGGATTTTGGTCTACAAACTCTTTGATTCTGAGAAATAAGAATTTATGTCAGGAGCAATATCTGGATGAGCAAACAGAAAACAAACAAACAAGGAAATCTTTACCAAATAGCCTGGGACATAATGCTTTCTTTTTGTTTTCTCATCAGCTTTTCCTTTTATCATAATCACCCATTTAGAACAACAGTTAGTTTTTCCTTTGTGGGTCAGTACACTGAGAATGAGATATTTGGCTATTGCAGCTAGAACATAAGAATGAAAAAAAATAATGCTTTCCTTATTGACTTTCACCTATTCAAGTGGTTTCTCTTTCTTTTACTTTTTAATGTCTGAGCAATGAGCTCAGTTATTTTGTAGTGCTTATTGAGGTTTACAGGCAGCTTTTTTGTAGCAACATCATACTTTAGGTACATATCAGCTTTCTGTCTCTCTACCTTACCACAGAGAATCTATGACGCTACTTAATAGACTGTTTTAAAATAGAATAAATAGTATAGAACTGGCAAGCTTGAGATGCACATTATATGTGGTCGTATTGTTGTATGTTTAAAAATTATTTTCAGAGTAATATAATGTATTCAGATATTGTGAAGTATTTCTCATAATTTCTTGTAAGTTATTAATTCACAATAAAGCAGAGATATCCTCATTGGAACCATATTGGTTTCTCTTTAGAAGCTCCAACAGCACAAAACTACTCCTACTGTTGTTTGTAGCGACCTGCCATATCAGTAATTTGTTTTCTAGACAATGAAAATTGGTTTTCCTCTTATCTGTAATGATCCTTATATACACAATGAGTGTACAGTGATGCCACTAGTGCGGAGCCATGCAATCAGTACTTTTTATGAGCATCACCATAATGACAGCATTGTGAAAGGGTTTGCCTGTCAGAATTATACCTTTTATGTGCAATTTAACAGGACAATTGAGGGCGGCTGTTTTGTTTGCGTTACTGAAGATTCTTTTCCTTTTTGCTTGTTTTGGATTCCTAATAAAGTTAAAAATTTTATGAGCACTTTTTAAACATTTTGGGTGTGTTCAAAAAAAATACAGTACATAATTCTGATGATTATCACTTGCTTACTGGTCTCTAAGATTGTTTCCTGTAAAGGCAACTTTTGTGAAAGTCATGATGATTAGCAAGTGAAAGTAAACAAGGGGCTGGTTTAGTTTCAAAGAGCATGTTTTGCAGGGTTCTGCCTCTGCTTAAATACTTTTTGATTATTACTCTTTTTTTTTTTACTTCTTTTAAAGTAATAATAATATGTGGTGATTTTTTAATTTCAAATAGTTATCATCATTGATTTGCTTCATAGAATCATAGAATCATAGAATCACTCAGGTTGGAAAAGACCCTTGGGATCATCAAGTCCAACCATCAACCCCACTCTACAAAGTTCTCCCCTACACCATATCCCCCAACATTACATCTAAATGACTCTTAAAACACATTCAGCGATGGTGACTCCACCACCTCCCTGGGCAGCCTATTCCAGTGTCTGACCACTCGTTCTGTGAAGAATTTTTTCCTGATGTCCAGTCTGAACCTACCCTGTTGCAGCTTGAAGCCATTCCCTCTTGTTCTATCACTAATTACCTGTGAGAAGAGACCAGCACCAACCTCTCTACAATGTCCTTTCAAGTAGTTGTAGAGAGTGATGAGGTCTCCCCTCAGCCTCCTCTTCCTCAAACTAAACAGTCCCAGCTCCCTCAGTCGCTCTTCATAAGATTTATTCTCCAGGCCCTTCACCAGCTTCGTTGCCCTCCTCTGCACTGGCTCCAGCACCTCGATATCTCTCTTGTATTGGGGTACCCAAAACTGGACACAATACTCAAGATGTGGCCTCACCACTGCTGAGTACACCAGTTCTGAGTTTCCCACAATCATTCTGTCTTTCAGGTGTTCCCTTTTCTGAACTACTTTTTACAGTCATGAGCCTTCAGTCTTAATCAACTGGACTTATAAATGCACCCATAAAAAGCTTCATGCACTTCATTGTGACTTCACACTGGAAGTGTATTACATTCTAGTATTGAGTTTGATTCAGAAACAAGGTGAATTCAGAAACAGGACACATTATTCCAGTATTTTCAGAAATGGCAATATAGCAAGAATTTATAAAGAAAATAAAAAGAACATTCAAAAAATCAGTCTTTGTGTGTTGTCCCAGCTGTCTTACCTCACAGAGAGGAGGGGAAAGAAAACACGTCTTTGGAAAACATGAATAGGAAAAGACATTAGGTGGACTTAGTATCTATTTATATACTTGTAACATCAGTAGACACTTTCCAATAAATTATTTGTTTCCTGTTTCATAGAGAGGAAAGTAAAAAATAAGTTGTCTTGAATAGAAAAGAGGTAGAGCAGTGTTGGGAGATGAAGTGTCCTGGAGCAAGGCCCCAAAGGAGCTGGTGTGAGTCTGTAGGAAGGTTGGATGGTGTTAAGCAGAGGAACAGGAACTGAGCTGTGGCTGGATAGGCCTCGTGGGAGAAAGTGAGCATCCCAGTGGAAATGGTACACTGGAGTGAGACCCTCTGGAGAGTATAAGTGGATTTTTAAGACTCATCAGTTTTGTTTTGTTTTGTCTTTTCTGGAGGTCAGTCTCGTGCCCTTATTCCAAGACAGCATCAGCTATATCTTAATCTGTACTGACAGATTTTTGCCTAATATGATCTTAAAAATAGTTTTGTTTTACTGAATCCCGTTTTCTTCAATGCATGGGGTGTGAACTCGTTGTTCCTTTTTTTATGGATATTCTGGATATGGATATTATGGATATGGATATTATGGAATTATTTTATAATTTCTTTCTCTTTGCATTATCCAGTACAAACGGATAGGGTCAGAACTTCCACATTGTGCCCTGTTCTCACAGCTTCTCATGTTGCTTCTTCTTCAATCCTGCTGCATCATTTATAAGCAGTGGGGTGGCTGTAGGTCAGGGATGGGGAGTAATTCTTTTACTCTTTCATAACTGGCAAGAAGGAATAGTCTTTCACTCATGATCACCCAGCTTCATATCCAGCCGGTCACTTCACCAGCTTTATTCCCCACATGCTGTTCTAGCACCTCCAGAGATCAATTTTCAAATCTTCATTTCCACTGTGGTAACTTAAAGATCGTCTCAGACATCTTTAGTCATATATCTTAACTTTGCTACTTAGATAGGCCTCTGAATAAGATGTTTCTAAACTATGTAAGTAAAAGGAAAGTAAGACAGACAGAAAAAAACAGGGTGTCCAGTTAGAAAAACATGACTGAAATTTATTGCACTTCTAATTAGCAACAATATATGCTTTTAGCAGTCATTCACTTATCAGTATATTTTATTTAATGAAATCTAGATCATTGTTTTATTCATCCTGAACTGTGAGGCACTCTGCACACAGTTACCTTGTTGGTTGTAGAAGAGCCTCAAATAGCAGGTGAATATTTTACAAGTACTCTTTATAGTTACTGAGACATTACCGTACAATCATTCGTGAATCAGAGCAGAACTATTTCCGTCTGCATGGCATGGCAAATCATTTTGAGAGGGTTTTCATAGAATGGTTATTTTCTACAGAGATTGTTACAGTTATTAGTGTGAGGGTTTTTGCACAGCCAATGAACGTTTCTAGGGGTGTGTATGGGTGACTATCCGTCACTCGTATTGCTTGATTGGCAAAGACAATACTTTAATGGAAAAACCAAAATTTTGTTAAAATCCATTGAAATTAAAACCCGCCCAACTACATTCTTTCCATTTGTTGATTACCATGAATTAATAAAAATAACAGTGCACATGCAAATTTTTCTCTCTAAACATTGACATCAGTATCGCCTGAAGAGGTGCTAACTGCTTTGTTTTATTCTATACTTTTGCAATTGTGGAGTACTTAGTTATACATTAAAAACATGTCTATTGGGCAGTAAATATCTGATGTTTATTTTTTTGAAAAATATGTTCTGTGTGTGGAGTTGTTAGTACCCATGTTTTCTTGTCAATATTTTTTGGAAGAAGTGTCTTATTTCTGAACCAAGCTTTGCCTCATGGCAACATGAGATCCATTAACCATATGTTAAGATTAGTACATAGGTCCGTCAGAAGAAGGGGTGATAAGATATTTTTAGATTTTAAGAAAAGCTAAGATCAGTTCATAATAGGCATGATACTAGACAGTCACTTATCAGAATCTGCAAAATGGGGTTTTAATGCATACTGTGCCACATGTATTTTGAGCTGATATTAACAGACTCCGATTGTGCAGTACTTCAGACCTTAAATGAATCTCTTTGTGAACGTGTCAAAAAAACATGGCTTGAAAATAGAGGCAGGAAGTTTGCCTGGGTGTTTCTTGATGAAATAGGCAAAGAGCTAATGAACCCATATTAAAGAAAGCTCTGGTATTCTTTGATTTCTAAAAGATTAATTGTTTCTCCTAGTATTTAGTGTCAGCTGTTCAGTTCTTTTTGAATGAAAGATCTTGGGATACGTGCATGTTCGAGCATGAGAAGATGATGCTGAAATTCTTTGGTGTCATTTGCAGACTCTCACTTAAAATTACCTGGTATCTCTTCCATTTTTAACTATGTCTACATCAGTGTCTTTTCTGAAGATAACACCTTTTGGGTATGAGGAGAAAATTATTGAACACTTTGTCATGAGGTTCTGTTGCGTATTATACATACTGTTGTTGCTGGAGAAGAATTTCGAACTGCCCAATTTAGGAATAACATAATTTTGCAGAAGAAGATTATTGCCAAAACTCTCAGTGTTATGTGTCTGTATGTTTATATAATAAGCTTGTCCTATAATTAAAATATCTTCTGTAAAAATAAATAAATAAATCAATCACTTTTAAACAATGATCTAGATTCTTTGTGGTATTTTAATTAATTTCAGCTAAGGTTAAGCAGGAAATTTTTAAAGTATTGAACTTCAACTTCTTCATCCTGAATTTGTTCCTTCATCATTCCTAGTGAGTGGACAACAGAATAACTTAAAAACGCATTTGAGCTACAATAGTAGGAATTGGCCTCTAGGCCAGAACTAGTCTGTTAAATGAATAAGTGATAGAGGATATTGCCAGGCACTTGAGCCAAATTGGGCAACTGTTAAACTATCAAATGCTCCCCAACTTGTTTTTGACCTGGCCAACTTTCACACTCCCAAATAGGACAATATTTCACTGAAATTTGAATTCTATTAGATTCCAACTCAACAAGATTTCTTGGGTTTGCATTGTGTGCAAATTCCATAAAACTGATTAGTTTTTATCAGATTAAGTGCCTTCTGTGACAGGGCTTTATCTTCTAGTCTCAGCTTACATGAAAAATGAATCTGCTTCTTCAGTGTAAAAATAGGAAATTAGTCATTTCAAACTGTTCATGAAATTGTGTCTAATAACTTTTGTTACGTGCAAATTCATCGTTGATAGTTTTTCCAATATTTACATATCATTGCTACCTTATTTTTAAGTCACATATTTAAAGCAGCATGTTTAAAAAATAATTTCTACAGTTATTATCTCTCTGTGTGTATATGTGTGCATACAGGCTTTTTTACAGCATAGAATTTTAAGTAATTTTAAGTAATTTTCTTTCCTACTCACATTTCCTACAAATGTGCGTCCATTTGTAATAGTAGTGTATTAGACTAGGAACCTGTTGATAGAATTGTTTGCTCTCCATGCAGTTTCCATGTTGTACTCTGATAATCACCGGTTCTTTTTGTTAGTGATACTGTTGCTCTTGACCAGCAAATGAAAGAGAAGTGGAAGAATATACAGAAGTTAATATACAGTGTTGAAGTCGTCTAGGCTACAGAACAGCCCTCGAGGTGTATGCCTTGCTCCAGTGAGCCCAGCCTGAACGAGGCATCAAGCCTCTGAAGTACTGAGTGGCAGGTGCTCATCAGCAGCTTGATATTAGCCTTCTCAATGCCCTTCTTGTGATGACTGTAGAAATGCGGTTGTCACATGATTTAGTATTGGAGCCACTTAATTTTCTAATTGTATGAAAGGTAGCAGATAGCATGGCTGTGCTGAAGGACAGCAAATAATACTCTACAAACAGGACATCCAGACTCTTGTTCTGCCAGGACTCTTGTTGCTGGGGACTAGTTGGAGGATACACAAAGGTTACTGCTCAGTGTTTTCCTACCCCTGCAGTTGCTTTGTAACGTATGATGGATTTCACCAGTGACGATTCCCCAGAGGTCACTGAGGTAGCGGAGAGCAGGTGCAGAATGAACCAGATTGTGCTGTGTAAATCTGCAACACCATTTAATGACATCACCCCAGGACTGATTAGTAGCAACCGGCTGGCATTCAGAGATAGCACAGATTTAAGTGTAGCGTTGGGCCGAACGACAAGATGAAACGTTGGCAAGAAGAGCACATAAACATCTACTGTTCTTTTAAAAAGGCTCTTGGTGTATTATTGCAGATATCCTCTTGTTTTCAAGATCTGCTATGAAAGATCTTTGCTTAACATGAATTCCGTTTAATGGCCATGAGTAGCTGATTGTCTGTTTTATGTGCATTTAGATGATGGAACTTTGTGTTGCAATGCTGTATTAACATAATCATTGGCATAACAGGAAAGGAATTCCTTCACAAATTATTTGCCTTTATATTGTCTGCTATTTGCTTAACCAGCTTTTCAAGAATACTAAAAAAGTTATTGCAAAATACTCCTTCGTACAAAGAAGGGTAGCATTACTGAATGGCAAGACCAGCTGTTCTGGACAGTTTTCAAAGGAAGAATCTGGTGCTTTGAGGCACCAAGCTTCTGCAGCATCTTTTAACTTTGTTTTGTTTGAGGGCATTAAACACATTTCTGGAAGAGGGATAATTTTTGTTTTGATTTTTTTAATTATAAAAATAAGTTGATAGCCTACACTGTGATGTTAGTTGTCTTCTGTCATTTGGCTAGCTGAATTATTCCAGATATTAGTGACCCCTTCTCTGCCCTACATTTTAATCTTTGTTTCATTCTCCAATTCTTTACTTGAAACCGTGCAGAGGAAATGATCTTACAGAAACGGCTTAGTACTTCTGAGCAATCATCTGAAAGAGCACTGATTTCTTTGAACACTCATTGCTAAAACTGGTCGCTACCTTTCTCTCAAACAGCTTTTTATTCAGCAAAAAATATATTTTCTTCTCAAAAGAAAAAGCTGTTTCAATGAAACCACTTTTTTCCTCTTGAAGTTGTATCAAGATTGTTCCAGGTTGCCTGAAACGGTGCAATGATGGGTAGAGACTTGGAGCTGCAAAGGCTCAGAAGTCAAAGAATGGCAAAAGGTCAAGAAATGTCCACCTTGGCAATTTTCCCCATAGGCTGTCCTTGACACTTTCCTCGGGATCCAGTTTCTTTTGCCATGCTCTGAATGAAACCAATTGTCAGAAACAGTTTTGAGATACAGGAATTTGTTGAGGACGTGCAGGGTTTACCAAACATGGAAACCAAAGCCAAATATCATTCTCACAGAATCTGCCTAGGTTAAAAAAAATTGCCCTCCTTTTGTAATAGCAACAAAACTGTGACTGCAAATAGGACAGAGTAGTATTGGGAGGATTTTTTGTTATTTTTTCCCAGCCAGGTCTTTAACGGAGGAAAACTTGTTTACATTCATTATCTTTCAGCTTGTACTCCCACTCAATCCAATGCTTTGTTTTGTTTTGTTTTTGTATTTACTAATTTCAGCTACATCTTAAAGGTCAGCAAAATTCTTGCAAGTTCTGTGGACAGTGGAGATGGGATGGAGACCCCATTCGGAGAACACATGCAAGTTCTTTCCATAACGAGGTCTATGGTTAGGAACTGAAGCTGTTGAAGTGCAGACTGCAGGGAACCAGGGTACAACAGCAACATAAATCAGCTTCGTGGAACAACTTTCTCTGAAATACCAAGCTTAAAATAAAATTATAACTGTGCAAATTAGATCTGACTCATAAGTATCATCCCATGACTTGAATGAGAAAAGATAAATTCCAAAGTTAAAAATGTAGTTATTTCTTCTTATTGAGTAGACCTTTACCTAAGCTCTGACTACAAAGCATAGAACACCATCACCGTGGTGCTGTTAAGACAAAAAGTTCTTGAGCTGAAGTGAGAGATTTTACAGCAATTATGTGATAAAATGGAATAGAATAGAATAGAAGGGAATAGAATAGAATAGAATAGAATAGAATAGAATAGCATAGCATAGCATAGCATAGCATAGCATAGAATATTTCAGTTGGATGAGACCCACAGCGACCATCTAGTCCAACTCCCAGACCCAACAGGGCTGACCAAAAGATAAAGCATATCTTTAAGGGCATTGTCCAAATGCTTCTTAAACACTAGCAGGCTTGGGGCATCAAACACCTCTCTAGGAATCCTGTCGCAGTGTTTGACCACCCTCTCGGTAAAGAAATGCTTCCTAATGTCCAGTCTAAACCTCCAGTGCAGCTTTGAACCATTCCCACATGTCCTGTCACTGGATACCAGGGAATAGAGATCGGCACCTCCCTTCTCCACTTCCCCTCCTCAGGAAGCTGTAGAGAGCAATGAGGTCACCCCTCAGCCTCCTTTTCTCCAAGCTAGAGAAACCCAAGGTCCTTAGCTACTCCTCATAGGACATTCCTTCCATCCCTTTGACCAGCTTTATTGCCCTCCTCTGGACGCATTCAAGGTCCTTCACATCCTTCTTAAATTGTGGGGCCCAGAACTGCACACAGTACTCAAGGTGAGGCCGCACCAACGCTGAATACAGCGGGATAATCCCCTCTCTTGACTGGCTGGTTAAACTGTGTTCGAGGCACCCCAGGATGCGGTTTGCCCTCTTGTCTGCCAGGGCATGCTGCTGACTCATGTTGAGTCTGCTGTCGACCAGCACCCCCAGACCCTTTCTGCAGGGCTGCTCTCCAGCCATTCCTCTCCCAATTTATACTTGTGCCCAGCATTACTCCACCCTAGGTGCAGAATCCGGCATTTTGACTTGTTAAATTTCATCCCATTAATCATAACACAATGCTCCAATCTGTCTAGGTCCCTCTGCAAGGCCTTCTGTCCCCCAAGAGAGTCAAAAGCACCTCCTACTTTGACATCATCAGAAAACCAATGGTGCATTTGGTAATTGCTAAGAAGTAATTCTGTTGGTTTGGAGACTATTTAGACTATTTTTTTTAAAAAATTGAGAAATCTGTTTCTAATTTATTTTATAATTACATTTTAAACATATTAAACCATTCATGGCAGTGCATTAATACAGTCTGAGAACATGAATCAAAACCGTAGTTGAAATACTTTTTTTTAATATTTAAGTTGTGACAGCTTCTAATGAATACTGGTTGAAACATCTCTTTCTTGGAATAATGTGAAATAATAAAAATATAAAACTGAAACAAAAAAATCAGTTTTCAAATAATTTTTGGAAAAAAAATTAACTTCTTTTTGAGAAAAAAGGTAGAAAGAAAGGTAAAAACACAATTGAAACAAAAACTAAATCCCCAAAAGTGGTGTAGAATGCAGTTAATAAGCAACTTTGTAGATATTTTGATTTTCAAAACATTTTTATGTTGCGGATTCTGAATGGCTTAGTGGTAGGTGTTGTTTCTATTTCTATGTGGGGACATGTCTTCCTACTTCCAGTTTAACATTTTTTCTCTAAGTCTTATGAAATCCCTATCAGAAAAGAAATCAAACATTTATAATAATTTGCTTGGTAATGAGAATCACGCTCTTTAAGAAGTGCAGTGCAGGTAGTCGGATTCTTAGTAGGGTATGAGCTGTTTGAAGCAGAGGTGGTGTATTTCTTAAGCCTAAGGTATCATAGCTGTAAATCTCTGTGCTTCCTCATTAAGACTGTTTACTGAGAATAATTTTTTTCTTCCTAAAAATTGCATTAACGTTGTTTGATATCCTCACCGTGTGTTTTCCTTATGTTGAAGTGCCTTCGTCTCAATAATTATGTTTTTTCACTGAAGTAAGAAGTATTTGTTATTTAAACAAATTATTTGATGCTTCCAAATTGGGGAGAGGTTAATATGATGAATATGAAATAAATGTTAAAGAATCTGACTAATACTACAGTTGATGCAGCAGTGATTGCTGTAATTATTTTTTTCCAAATATTCTCTGTTACACAGCATAATTTTCCAAAACCTATACCATCTGGCTGAAAAATTTCCCATTTAGCTGTGGTGGAAAGGTGATACTTTGTCTTCAAAATAACACTGTTAATTTATCAGTACTGCAAATTAATCAGCTCCTCTCAATAGAGATATAAGACAGCTTTAACTTCAGTGTCAGAACGGGTTTATAAGGTGTTCGGTGTCCCTGTGTCAAAAAAAAAAAAAGGCATAAGATTTAGACTTCTACACTTTTTGGCATGAAAGGGGCATGTTTGCTCTGTGATTCTTAGGAAAATTAAGTGCAATGAATTTTATTGTCCTAATTAGTTCTATATTTATTTGGTTTAGAAATTAATTCAAATTAAGACCACATCAATTTTGAATAAATGTGTCCAAACAAGGGGTAAAGGCAGTTTAAATATTTGTAATTTGTTTTAAATACATTTTTTAATACCACTATGTAAACAAAGCCTCAATCTTTTAACTAGCACTTTCTTCCACAGGGGCATCTAGCAGTTGTTTATACTGGGTTTTCTTTGCTGTTTTAAATATAGAGAAGATGTGATTGCAACGCATGATCCTGAGTTGTGAGGTGTCCCCAGACTGGCTAGTGCTGTCTGCAGCCAAGGCTGGCATCCCTTGGGTGAGACCAGGGGCAGACTGAATATCTACCATACCTTTATGGGTGCTGGGTTAAGCCTTCCACCTGCTAGCAGTATGTTTTGCAGCTGCTGTTCCCAAGGGTCTTCTTTCTATATCATTTGCCTGTTGCTTTCAGCCTTCCCATTTATTGTGGGTTTATAACAGCAGAACTCATAACCTCTATAGCTGCGGCCCTCCCCACAGGTATTCTGACGCTGACAAAATTTCTCTGTGTTCCACTGGAAGTCCAGACCAAAGTAAAGCTCTGTTCCTTGCCTAAGTGATCTGTACAACAGAAAATCTGTAGTGCAAAAACTCAGTATTAGCATGGGACAGTCCATCTCTTCCAGTTGCCTTCTTCCTTAACTCTTGCCCTGTGTAGTCCACAAGAAGAAACTTCACCACCCGTCCTGTGGTTTCTAAGCTTCTTCATTAGCATTTTGAGAGTCCCTATGCCCAGCATATCCAGGAAGACAAAATATACTCAACCACAGTTTTCCCAAATCATCTAAATATTTCTAATAGGTTCGTTCAAATATTTCTAATAGGCTAAATATGTTTCTATGAAGCATCATTCAGACACTGTGAAATATTACTTCTTTTTTTTTTTTTTTTCCAAAATACGTGAATTAACTTCACGTGATCCATAGAATTCTTGGTCTTCGCCTCTATTTGTGTTTTGTACTGAATGCATGTTTTTCATTTCACATAATGTTTTTAATGAGATAGTCTACTTCATTACCAAGGTGTCGCAAAATGTGGTTTGACAAAACTCCTTAGGTTTGGTGATGCGCTCCAAATTGTTTATTCACTCTGCTGCTACAGCTTACAGTAACATCGTGGTTCACTTAGCTGGGTAGAAAGGGGAAAATCATATTTTGTTGTTCTTCTTTCAAAACGCTTTAATTACATTTATTTGGAATGTTACGCTTCCTGTCTTACGGTTTTTAAAAAGTGCTTTAGGATAAGGAGTGAGTTCATGCCTTCTCTCTTATAAGGATATAATAGTAATCGATAATCTTGTCCCAGCCTTACAGGGAAAGAGATTTAAGTGATTAATATTTATGTGTAATACTTTAAACACTGTATGGTTTTGTATATAGGAAATTCTATTTTAATGCAAACTTTTCAGAGGGTTTTAAGAGTCTTATAACATTAGTCTAATCAAGACGAAACTTTAGAACAGCCGAGACAATAAATATTTTGCTGTTGGATTTCAACTGTAACCACCGTGCACGTGGCTGCATCTACACTAGGAAATTACGCAGTCCCAATGCCCATTAGGCTGTGCGGCCAGCTGTTGCGGTCTAGCCACATCCATAGCACTAAATCTCCTATCCTCTGTAATGAGGTGGCTTCATAAAATATGCATCTTGGAAGTCATTCCTGGCCCAGTTAATTCCCAATGGCTGCTTGTAGATTGCGTGGGAGAGGGCTCGTTGACTGGTCCACAGCCTTGCCTGGACAGTTGTAATGATGTTAGCAGGACCGATGCCCAAGTACAGTCCAGAGTTTGTCTCCTGGCATGTGTACATGCATATATGCGGCCGGTGCATCCTCGTCTGCTCAGGGCTTTAATAATTTCAGAAATCTATCCAAGGCAGAAGCAAGAGCGGCTTGATTGCGGAACCGAGAGTGGTGCTCTGCCCGCTTGCTTCAGTGCGGAGAAATGTGAACACGGGTTTTGCAAGTCTGCACAGACATGTAATCCAAATCACAATGTGGTCATTACATTGCAATTATTTTGAATGAAATTAGGCAGAACTCATCAAAACGAGTCTTTGGAACATAGAAATCTGTCCTGTGTTGCATATGATATACTTTATATTGTATGTTTTAGTCAGCTTAAAGTTGAAATTCTCCAGTTTGTGGTTCTTACACAATTTCCTTCGGGACACTGCTCCCCAGTGTAATATAGCCCACTAACTTTTGGCAATTTTTAGCTTCCTTGTATACATCTATGTGAGCTAATTTGGATTGGGCCGAAATGGAATTAATGAAATGAAACAGAAATCAATTATTTGGCAAAGCTAGAACAGAGTCTTTATTCCCGCAGTTTGTCCTGAATATTGTTGTATTTTAATAATTTTAATATGTAGTGGGCTTTATTTTTAGTGGGATAATGGGATTGAAATTGCAGTTGCGATTAAAAGGAAACCGATCTGATTAGCTGTGTACAGTCGCTTTAACCAAGTAAGGATTCATAGTAATTAGCTAAATATGTTAGAATTGGTAATGATACAGGCTAAGACAAAGAGCTAAGAAAGAAACAGCTTAAAAGGGGAAACATGCCCAATATGTTTTTAACTGGTACATTTTTTTTCTGGCTTGCATTTTCCAGTACAGGGAAATCTCAGTTATAAGGAACCATTTTGTATAGAATGGGGAGATAATTATAGCTCCTAATAAATTATTGTTTCTGTTTAGTACTTGATTTACAGTATTTGTTTTCAGATACGCTGTACTAAATTTTGCTTGGAGACACTGGCACATTGATTACCTCTAGCTTTCAGGTCAATGGGGACTGTGCTCTGCTTACAAAGAAATAAGAGATTACAGTAATAGATTTTTGATGGAGTTCATTTAAGATACACATATTATTTGTATACATGCCGGTCTACTGACAATGGCATTTAAAAAATTCCTTTTAGTATAAAACAAAAAATATTGATTAGCTCTGAAAGCTGTCATTTAGCAGTTTACATCAGAACACTTTAAAACTATTTACATGAAAATAAGGAAAAATGGAGTACATTGAATGTTTCATTAGTTTTCTTTAATGACATATATTTTTCTCCAAAGTATACAGTAGACTCAGATTGTGCAAATTAAGAGTAATTGTGATAGTGACAGGATATTTTGGTCATGTTTCCTTAAGATTTGCCAAAAATCCCGTGCTGTAAACATCTCTGAATCACTTTCTTTTTGACTCATTGCTCATCTTCTCCATATCCTATAATTTTATATAAACCAGCTTGATTGCTGTTATGTTAATAATAACCAGTTCCTCATCACATTGTAGCTACCTCTCAAAAATAATTATTAAGGAGTTTGCCAGCTACCTCATACCTACAGTTTATAATTGCCTCAAAACCTTGTAAAGATAAAATAAATAGTAAAAAAATATATATTTTACAGATAAACCTTAATGTCTACATCCAATATCAAAAACATTTTTACTTCTTCACTCTGTCATGGTGAATTATGTCATATAATAAATAAATCTGATGCTTTGCAATGACAAAGTAAAAGTAAGGAATTTTAATTAATGTTCCTACTTGCAAAGGCTATTTCACAAATATGTTTCTTTCACTTTAGTTATTAATTTTTGTCTACATGGCAAGGCTATGAACTTCTATCTTTGAAAATCATATTTACAAGAGATGAATAATAACTTTTTTTAAGATTCATTCTATAAAGTATACATCAGACCAATTAATCATTGTATTTTTAGTAAATCAATAAGAAAAAACAGAGAGAAACCCATTCTGCACTGTCCTTATTTTTTCCATCTAAAGTAGACCAATATGAGTGTGAGAGCTGTATAGGAATCTGAGTGCTGAGCGATAATTCTGTGACAGGGTTACTTCCATATTATTTACATTACATCCATTTATTATTCATAAAAATATGGTCATTCCTGAACAAATAGGGAAGTAAGATTAGGTCTTCAGCCTAGTTATATATATTGCATCTGAAGAAACACAAGGAATTAATTTATTCATCGTATTCTATCTGCATGAAATAAAAAATGCACGCTGACAGCTCCCACTGAATAGCAGAAGGAAACATGCCACCATAGATGGATGTAATTCATGCTTTGGGGATGATAATTTATTTAAATTAAGAAAATAATTTATTTAATTGCCATCACTGTTGTAAATTGCTGTCTTTGCATGTGAACAAAATCTTGTAGGCCCAGCTCCAGAGGACTGTCAAAAATTGTATCTTTAGAGATTAATACTTGGATCAAAGAGTACTGCAAATGTGTATTTTTTACTATATCTGTTTAAGACAATTGTGTTTGGACTAAAATAGACCAATTCTGTATATATGGCTTACGTACGAAAGGAGATGAGTTAGAATGAGCACAACATTTTATTTATAAAGGCGGGATGTTTTTCGATGTGTTTTATGTTTATTTACATTGAATTTCAGCTGTCATTTTATCACCAAGTATCATAACGTTTTTTTTATAGCCAGTCCTGCCTTCAGAGCCCTGACATACCTTAGCATCCTCAGTCAAGTTTCTCTTCTCACTGTTCACTGCTTTTTCCAGCTTGGGTCTCCCACTGGATCCCTGAAAGACTCAACTAATGACTTCTCCCACTCTGAAGTACAGACCATGTACTCCAAATTTTTCCTATCATTTAAACAATTATTTTTTTTTTAATCCATGAGAGGGCCTTCTTTCTAATCCCATGTCAGGCTGGTTTCATCAAGAGTCTTTGATAAAGGACCTTGTGAAAATTAATGTCTTTTGGAAATCAGGTATATGGTATCAGCTTACTTCCTTTTCTGTGTTTGTTTTTTTGGAGAACACTGGTAGATTGCTGAGAAATTATTTCCCTCTAAAATAGCCACGTAAGCTCTTCACCTCTCTAACGTATGTATTTTTCTGTTCACTAATTTAATTGTTTATTCAGATTTTTGGTAATTTAATTGGAAATTCTTAGAAAATTTTTCTTGCGCTACCTTCCTCTCAACCACCTGTCACAGTTTCCTCCATTATGAACCCAGATG
Organism: Dromas ardeola; assembly: GCA_013398915.1. Classification (NCBI taxonomy): domain Eukaryota; kingdom Metazoa; phylum Chordata; class Aves; order Charadriiformes; family Dromadidae; genus Dromas; species Dromas ardeola. Next base: position 223,020 of record VYZM01017436.1, on the reverse strand, counting down.
GAGAAAAAGCATTTTATTTTTCTGTTCTGACCTCATCTTTCTTCAGTACTCCTTTTATAGCCTGAACAGCTGTTATCCCTACCAGCTCTCTGTCTGGCTTCCAAATGTTTGAAAAATATTTTATTTTCATTTTTTATACTTTCTCCAAGTTGTTCCTCAAACAACTTCTCTTACCTGCTTTTTGTGGATTTGGTTTTTTTTTTTTTTAGGCTGGTGGTTTATGGTCATTTTTTTTCCTTTATTTTAATACAACTTCAGAATTTTAAAAGATCTTTTTCTTGATTTTAATATTTAAGTGAGTTAAATATTATTCCATATCCTGCACATATAATCTCTGAATTTTAGGCATATCCACAGCTGGATCCTTTATACTTCAGATGAGGTCTTTTCCTGTTGTACACACTCTCCCTATCCAAGATGTGTCCTTAGTTCCAGGTGAATCTCAATTTTTCCTGCTAACACCATTATTTCAGCCCATGACTGCAGCTTTGCTTTGGCACATCACCTTCTCTCTGCATATGCACATGGTGTGATAAGAACGTTGCAGAGAGTGCTGCTATGCAGGTCCCAGCATTCAGCTCCCAAACGACCTGCATTTGGTCTCCAGAAGTTCTCTCCAGCATTCATCACTTTTTGTTTTATATAAGGACTGCAAATTGCTACAGCTAGTATGTCTTTGGAGTCAGCACAGACTTCTCATGAGATCCACAGGATGCACTTTCTCTTCAGAGCCACCAGTACAGGTCTCTGTCCCTGTCATGGTAGCTGGGACACGGCGTGTTGTCACTTCATGTGTTCCACCTGTCCTCTCTTGAGAACATGGAAGAACTAAATTGGCTGGGGCTAGCAATTTCCCTACACATGTTCTCTTTCCCACTGTAGTCTGCAGACTGACATCCAAGATAGTGTATTTCAGTTCTTTTTTTTTTTTTTTCTCCCCTTTTTCCCCCCCATACTTCTATGATTTGGAAATAGGACTTTCATAGAACAATCCTTTGCCTAATTTATTACTGTTGTTTTTCACAGTCATTTTTCCTGTCATTTCATTTTTCTTTCATGGAACTTTTTTTGTGTGGATGAACTAAATCAGAAACTTTGATGTGATAAATATTTTCTGGTATTTCTTAGAGAATAGTAAAGTTCAAGGCTCACCAGGCTTGACTGCTGTGAAACTGGAATTCACCAGCTGAAAACTGTTCTAGGATTTAAGCATCTGTGTTTGCTAGCACACTTGCAGTTCATTTGTTTTGCGTTTGTTAAAGATTAACAAGAAAGCTGTTCTCTGTTATTCCAAGTGTGGGATGGACAAGCCTAAGAATAAATAAACAACATATAATGTCCATACTCTCCATCTGCAAGCACTTGACAAACCTCAGTCTGGAAATTATACTGTTAAAATTCATTCAGAAATATCCATTTGCTGATGGAGTATAAACAAAACAGGATGTTACATGTCATAAAAAAAGACCTGGCAAAGATGGAAGTTGTCATCTGAGGCAAGTATCTATGAACTTAGATGCTTCGAATGAAACTTGTAGTTATGTGCTGGCTTTTAAATTAAATAAGCTTTTCATAAGGCAGTTTTAAATCTGAATCTAGTGATGAAAACATACAGTTTTAATTGTGGGTTTGTGGATGGTACTTAAATGTGTGAGTACGTTAGCTAGGTTGTCAACGTCATTGTATAGCATTTTAAATGGAGAAGATTACATCAATCAGTTCCCTACTGATTTCATTGTTGTTTCATGTTGAAGTCCACTGGTATGTTCTTATTTTGGTGCAATATTATTTACAGATGTTTTCAATTTTAAGGGGAATAGGATTATTTTTGTAAATAAACTTGCAGCAGGGAAAACATTCCCAGAAACTTACATGTGTGGAACAAATCCTTAGTTTTTCCCTTTAAGAATGTAGCAGTTTGTTTCCTCTACTTTGCTATGATCTAAATGATTTAAGACAGATATGGTGTTTATTAAATTAAGAACGTCAAAGGACTTTTGAGATTTCCACAGAATATAATGTTCCATGAAGAGTTACACTTACATTTTCCCCAGTGTCTGTTGAAAGTTAATTTTCCTTATTGTTTCACATATTTTTTTGTCACGGCAGTTGTGGTTTTTCTTTAGTTTGTTTCAGTGGCTACAGTATTTGCAGAGAGACAAATATAAGGGATCCGTCAGGGTATAAATGCTTGAGGGCTGGAAATCAAAACAATTCATCATTTATAACTCCACGAAGGAACTTGAATGCCGTGATTTCCTAGAGGAACATAAAATCGTACTGTAAGATGCCGGTTCCCAAGAGGACTAGATGTTGCTCTTCTGTCCATGCAGGACCTAGGCATTGAATACCTAGCTCCAGACCTGAAATTTATGGATTTCATAAATTTGTGTGAGATATCAAAGTTCATGCAGTTAATGAAATGAATGAGACAGCTCAGCTGGACATTTACAGCAGCCTCCACTGAGTGACTGCGGCTCAAGGCAGACAGCAGCAATGAATGGACTGATGATGCGCTTGAAATTCTGCAGGCACAGACACCAGCCACCCAACTGGGTCACGTGCCAAGGCGAAAGTGAGTTTTAAAGCCTGTAACATCTACCTAGATACCAAGGTAATTGCTTCGGTATGGTTAACCCTTGCAGGACAGATCTTCTGGCTCCTTTAAACATCTAGAGCTGGGGATATAATGGCTTGACAACATGAATGGAAAATATTCAGTGCCTTTTTTTTGCATTGATTGATATCTTTAATACGTATTTTGGAAACACGTTCCTCCTTCTTGAAAACTGTTGATGTGCTGTAGCACAGTAATTACAATGGAATAAATATTAGATAAACTAGATAGTTATTAAAACTAGATAGTTATTAAATATACCTGCAGCATTTCTTAATCTTGTGTTAGAGGAGAATTCAGTATTACCTCTATAATATTCTTCTAAGTGAGAATCAGATCTTAGCCTGGGGTGCGGGGATAAGAAAAAAGGTGCAAGTGAAAAAAAATTATCAGATTATTTAATATTTTATCAGGTAGGAGCATGCTAGCCACAGTTTTATTCACAGTTGCTGTACTTCAATGGCAAGACTTCCTTCCTGGATAGAGTTAGATATTGCAGCCTGTGTTATTCAAAGCCGCTGGGGACCTCCAGCTCATGCTTGCCAGCTCATTTATCGTATGCAGTATGTGTTGTTTTTCTTTCAAGGTGTTGCCCTGAAAGTACTTTTTTCGGTTCTACATTAACTAAGTCTGAAGCACAGTTATGCTGCTCACAAAGGGATGCCATCAGCAAAGCAGTCTCAGGTTTTTAGTTGCTTTTGACACTCAAATGTTATAAAACTATAATTGCTAGTTTTGTGATGAGACTGAGGATGTATTCTAAATCGCAATTAGTGAGTACTATAGGCTATCAACTCGGCAAATTAGAAGCATTGACAAATACTGATAATGGAAAAAAATCACATTCCTTGTATGCATATTTAGCACAGTGATGGATTCCTCACAGTTAACAAATCTGTTACATTTATATCAAATTACAGAGTGATTACTCTCTCTATATATATGTTAAGCTTGTTTTTATAATCAGTGGTGTTAAATTAAATGTAAATTCAGGGATCTGCTGCATTGGTGACTACTATTGCAATTAACCCCGTGTACGGTGGAGGAGAGGCTCTGCAGACCCTCTGGTTTGCGTGCTGTAGAGCAAATCAGGACAGTTTCAGTTTGGCGAATGGAAAAGATCTTTATGAGCCCAGTATGTTTGCGATGTAAACCAATGGAAAGCCATCTGTGCCAGATATCAAGTTAACGCTGGTTATTTTACTTCCATAAGCTCATCACAGTGAGCAAAAAAACTAAGAAAAAGAATCTATTCGGTTAACGTGCAATCTGGTCTTGGAACGGAGTACTGCAGTATGTGGCTTTTGAGAATAAGCTCGTGAACAGTGGCGATATATCCAATAGTATTTATTCTGCATTGTCCGAGTTTGTATTCTGTCCTGCCATATTTGATCAAATGGACACGTAGAGGACAATACTGGTTGTCTTAAATTTTTACAATTTTCACTTGAAACATAGTTGAAATTTAAGTATGAATTGGACAGATGTCCTACCTGAACACCTTGGGAACACAATTCAGCACCAGTTTGGGTCTTTGAATTAACACAGTATTACTTAACTGTTTTCACCTTGTCCATGTTGTTTTGGAATGCTTTGCTCCTCTTGAAATATTTTATTGCATTACCACTTCAGATCAGCCAAGTCCTCATTAAAAAATCTCGAAAGATACTTGGTTTTCCTCTCTAAGTGTAGAAAAAGTAGAAAGTAATGAGGTCTAAGGAAGAAAGATTGTATTTTCTGGCATTTTTCCTTAGTAATAAAGAAAAAAAAAAAAAAACAGAGAAAATGTATGGGGGGAGGAGGAAGAACCAGAATTTTGTAAAATGTTTTTGAGTGCTTACGCAGGCTGGTTTAATTTCCATAGAGCTACTTGAGTTCGCATATGTCAATCAATGTAAAGTAATGCTTTGCTTTGATTATGAACGTGACTTGAGAATAAAATTAATGTTTGCGTAGCGCTCAGTATATATAAATTGATGTATAAATGCTGCTGTAAGTATAAGTTGACTAACAGAGTTTTTAATTAGATTAACATAAACCATTTGTGATTTAATACAATGCTGTCTACAAAATTAGGTACTATATGCATGTATTTTAAATCAGTTCATTTACATACTGGGTCCAAACTAACTGTTGTTATAATTTCCTTGACTGAAGAGAAATTTGAGTTTTATGCTACATTTTTACTAGTCCAGTATCACTAACATACATGGAAAGATACATTAATTTTATGGTTGGGTATTCAACCCTAACTTATCCTGGTTCTTGTTGACTTAGAACTTAACTTTGCAAATATAGCATCTGGCAAAGAGAAATCTTTCACCTAATATGAAATCATATTCAGCTCAGTAAGAGTAAGAGGATGTGCTTGGAAATCCCACTGTATTACAATTCCTTTAGATCTTCCTTTTATGTTCCAAACTCTTCAAGTTAGAAAAAAGTTAGTAGGTTGCTGCCAGTTAGCAAAGAGCAGATGGTGTTTATTACTGTGACCAGTAAATTGTGTATCTGTGGGAGTAATAAGCCCGATTAGCCAAATGTTGATTGTGCTTTTAAGTTTTGTAGTTTTAGTACCTATATCCATACCTGTGCATATGCTCTATATAAACTTATTTAATTGTGCACTTTGAAAAAAGATTAGTGGTGCACTTCTGCAGTCTGAACTGTTAGCATTCATAGAAATACCATTATAATGATAACATCCTTCAAATGAGCCAGGCTTCGATACACAATTCCAATAACTCCTTATTACTTACATTGTATTTTATTTATTTGTAAATAGTGAAAGTTGACTACTTTAGGCTTGGCTAGGATGAATGTTAAAAGGCAGATGGCTTCTTGTCCTAAAGAGGCCCCTTGCCCTTAATTCAATAGCATATGACTTAAATACAAGAGCAAAATCATTGCTAGCTCAGCATACTGTGCAGTTTTTAAAAATACTGGTCTTCTTGAACAGCTTTCTATTAAGGAGCAGTCAACCCTCAAAGAACTTCCCGATTCTTTCTAGACATGGGTTGGGATCAGTCATGACCTCTGCCTGGCAACTGGTTTGCTAACAGCTCTGACCTCCCCAACAAAAAAAGCAAAAAAGCCTGAGAGCTGTTCCTCAGCCCTTCACACCACCCCATCTGGGCTGGCCAAATAGGGATAAGCTTAGGAAAAAGCAGTTTATTCCAAGTTGCAGAACAATTATAAAAAATGCAAAAGCCAAAGATAAAAAGTGACATTAGGATCCTCTTTCCCATTTCTGTGTGGAAAAAGCAGGCTCCGGCATGGTCCTCCTGTCGGCAGAACCTGGCCCTGCTGCACTCACTCTCAGTAATACCAACTTTCATAACTGAGCCCAATGATTTTAATGGCAGTAGTTTCTACAATCACTCCCTGTCCATCCAAGTAAGCAATAGTAGCCACATATGTTCAACACGGCTTGTTTGATTTTTTTAACATACTTGACAACTCTTCAGGGTCAAGGTCACGTCTTCCTGCATGTCTGTGCAGTGCCTGGTATGATGAGTCTCTCTGGATATCTCTGCAAGTAAAATAATAAACCCCTTGAACTTGTTAATTGCAGATTTAATATAGATCTGCAACTTCAATTGGTTCCTTGGCTTTTCCTCAATTACCTCACGTCAGAGTTAAAAACAGAATCACACAAAATAAAATGTTTGGGTGTCTGACAGATTAGCAGAATATAGTAAATCGCACTGCTAATGCATGTGTTAGAGAAATAGCTATTCAAATTTTCCTGAGTTAAGAAAGCTTAACTGAATAAAGATACATCAGACACCAAACTTTTTTTTTTTTAATCAGAAAATTGATTTTCATTTTAAGGCTCATTTAAATTGCTCTACTTAAATGACACAACTTGTTACCAAATTCTGACAGAAAACTGCTATAGAAGTGAGGGGATATTTTTGCTATCTCAGTGTAGACTTGTATCTGGAAGATGTTTGCCTGGAGTCACTGACCATCTGTTTCATGGAGTTATGCCAAAAATATATTTTCACTGTAGATTTAGATGCTTGCTATAAGCTAGTAAATAGCCAGACAAATATTGGAGCATCTTCTTCAAGCACACCGTAAATATGAACTCCCGGCACTTTTCAAGATAAAAAAAATGTGTAATAAAAAATGTTTATTTCTCAGGTAAATCCTCTAGTCACAGTAGCTTTAATGATTCTAACTTTGTTACTCGGATTTAATTTATTCTTGAGGTAATTCTGTTGATTTAAACCAGAAATCAATTTGGCCAGGAGTTTTCAAGAAGCTGTATTTTCCCTTTGAGCATTTGATTTTGAGTCCATTTTTCTCCCCACAGCCTGGCATCGGGTTATTTTTTAAAGCGTAATGAAGAGATGAGACCCAGTGAGCTCGGTAGGAAAGGGCAGCCTTCTTCTTTGGTTCTGGGACCGCTGCAGTGAAGTTTCAGTGGTGAAATACTTTAAGAAAGCATTAGCACATATCCTTTGGAGTAAATCTCCAGAGCCCCTCCGAAGCAGTACATTCATTTTCTGCTTCTGCTGTTTGCTGTCTCCTGACATGCCTTGCTAAAGTAGAGCCCTGCAAAGTTCAGTCCTACCAAACAGGTTTCTCGGAAGCTCTTCTCCAGAGACAGCAAACATCACATCACTGTAATAAAAAATAATGTTGCATCCTTATCTGGAACACTAAGTTCATTTCAGAAAAGGCAAAAAGTACTAGATATTTAAGAGGTATTGAGGAAAGCAGCTACATACAGAGTGAGGCAAACCTGAACTCTGCAGAATCTGCTGAGGAATAGAATAGAATAGAATAGAATAGAATAGAATAGAATAGAATAGAATAGAATAGAATAGAATAGAATAGATTAGATTCCAGTTGGAAAGGACCTACAACAATCATCTAGTGCAACTGCATGACCAATTCAGGGCTGACCAAAAGTTAAAGTATATTATTACAGGCATTGTCATGCTTACAAATTGTTGAGAAAAATAAAATTTACCTTCATAATCATCCGGTACTACACGAAGGGAAGTCCCTTGTGCGTATCAAAATGTGAGATAAATGCTATTCTAAAATAAATTAACAATCATAAGTCTTAGAATAGGACCAGAAGAAAACTAATTTATAAGCAGGTCTCAATCAGAAAAATTTAGTCAGAAGTAAATAATATCTTTGTCTCCTCCCCTTTTCTTTAGCACAGGACTGAATTTAGAAGGATTTTTTTTTTTTCCCCAAGAATAAGGAAAGGTTTTTGTGAGGAGAAGTAGCTCTGAAAATGGAACTTTATCTCACCACAAAGGAGCTGATAGCAATGGTGAACAGAACACGCTAAGAAATAACAAACCCATTTCATGTTGCCAAGCCTGTGCTATTTCTGTTTTGCAGTTTCTAGAAGAAATTAATTTATTCTTCCAGTTCAGGGCTTTGTGCTGCTTTATCTTACAGCTGGAAACATTTGTCTGTCCCATTCCTTATTTATGTAGGTTTTGTTACTCTTCTGAACACTGATCTGTGTACAAAACAGAAAGTCACTGACACAAACACTTTTTCTGAATGGCAAGCATATTCCTTGTTTCTGCTTATAAAACCCCATTAAAATAGTGTTTATAAAATAAGAAATGTTACAGTTCTAGTAGGGATGTATTTGGGCTATATCAAATGGGGAAACAAATATTCTTCTAAAGGTAAGCATGCATTTTCAATCAATCATTGTATTTAGTTTGAGGCTTGAATGCTAATGCTGTAAACTATGTGTTAGATTTGTTATACCTATGGTATGCTGTCCTGAGGTAGTCAACATCCTTACTCAGAGTGAATGGAGTTTATAATCTTGAAAGAACTGGAGGTTAGAACTTTAAGTTGCAACATAACAGCAAATTATATGATTTTTTGCTTAATAGGTTACCAGCATTGTTGCCCCCACGTGCAGAAGGGAGTTGGGGAGGAAGATAGGTGTGGTTTTAAATAGGATAGTTTTTATGGGGAGCACTTAGTGCTGCTGTATGGTGGAGTAGCTTCTGATGTACTTTTGATGGTGCCACATGGCCAAGCAGGCGACAGTGTCCCAAGTGCATGTGACCGTTCTTAGCCCGAGGCTGCTGCTGGCTTCGGGGACCCCCCTGGCATACACCCCTCGTCACCCCGCCGGACCTTGCAGCCTGTATCCCAGCTCCTGGGAGGCTCACAGTACGCCTTGGCACGCATAAGCAGAGCAGGAATGCCAGCCCACCAGTGCGGTGAGTATCTCAAGAGAACTGACCGTTCTATGGCTGTCCGCTTATCAAAGGCCAGTTATGACATACTGAGAATAAAGTGAGTCACGCGTATACAATCAAGGCAAGGATCAATGGTTGATACAATCCTCAGCATTAAAAAATGAGGTAGTGATGAAAGTCAACAGCTTCTTTCTGCCTAGCTCCGTTAGCCCTGTTTGCCACTGTCAGGGTGGGCTCCTCCCCAGTGAGAGGGCTCTGATGCCAAGAGCCAAGGACATTTGCATATGCTAGTATTAGCTACAGATTCTCTACAGCACAAATTCACTGTCATTCTTTTCCCGGTCTTTTATACAACACAGTCACAATAGTGGAGCCGTGTCTATTTGCCTTTGATGCCCGCTTCAAAGTTCCAACTCCCATTGCGCTCACCTGCTGGACAATTTGGTTTAACATGCCATACTGAAGAAACTTTCCTCTGAGTTTGCAACATTATATAATTCAGATGTTATGTAAATAACAACTTATAAATGTCTGTGTGTGTTTAATTTCAATTGTGTGGTAATTCTGCTGATATTATGACTTCTGAGAAAAACACTTGGCATGTCCATATTAAAGGAGGTAAGTTCAAGTGTGGCAATGAGAATAAATACACATGGCGATCCTCTTGAGGTGCTGCAGTACACTTAAGACTATCACAACATTGTGTCTAAGCTGCGGGATATATCTTAAGAACTAGTTATTGTACACATTTTATTTACAGCACATTTTACAATTAATCTCTGGCCTTTCACAGAAACCATGTATGGTATATTAACATAATAAATGCTGACAGTGGGAAACAGACTGCCTGTGCTGTGATTCAGCTTGACAACACCTGGTTAGTTTAAGGGATTTTCTTCTCAGTGTCTTAGCCTGAAGCAAGTGAGGTGTGTTGATGTGCAGCATGTTTTACTGCAAGGGGTTTTGGAGGCGAGCAAATCTGTGATTATATATGTATTTATGCATGGAGCACAACCCTAAGCTTCTCACTAACATAGGCAGGTTTTTGGTAAGAAATTTCATGTAATTAGTTCTTAAGAATTCTCCATTTTCTGTATACTTGTTGGGGATATAATCTTTGGATTTGGATTCAGTCCTAGCATATAGACTCGAGCAGAATGTCTCACACTGTCAGTAAGTATTCTCCGTGAGTAAGCACAAAGCTTTGCAGATGGATGGGAGCAACACAGTTTGGGGAAAGAGAATAATTTCTATGGGTCCACATGCACAGTATCATTTTTGGTTATTCCCATGTGAGTATAAAAAAAAGGTTTATAAACAAAGACTTTGGTGGAGACTGAGACGCCAGAGTGTTGGCTTTGGGCACTTTATAGTCTGTTTTCTTGTGCGGGGTGGAGTGTGGAAGTAATGGAGATGCAGATAAACCTGGTGAAACTGTGTGTATATTGGCTGGGGAAGACATTAGAGAGACTGGCTGTGGATACTTGAAAGATCTATCGAGCTATATTCTCTGTCAGGTTTTATTCTGCACAGGAGAAAGCTTATTGCCCAGCTGTTGACACAAAAAGCATCATGTGCATTTGATTATAGGTGAAGCATCCCCTGCTATCAGCTGATCATTTTTCCCTGAAGACACAAATCTGTCTTTCCCCAGGCAAATGATAAAAAAATCTAAGAAAATAATGTGCAAAATCTTTGCCATAAACCAGAAAGAGTTTCTACAAGCACACAGAAAGCCTAGTTCACATTCATAAATATGATTGAGAAGTTAAGCCACCTATAAAAGCATCCAGTAACACAACAATAACCATATTTTTCAAGTGGAAGTCTGTTTTCTCCCCAGCAATGAAAGCTTTCTGTTAATACTTTCTCTTCTGTATGTCATAATTTCTCAGCTATCCTCTCCTAATATGACCAGATAGTATCCCAGAGACTTAGACCTACTATTATTTGGAGAAAAATTGTACACATGGCAGGATTGCATCAGAACTAATGTTGCAAAATAAGATCTGCAGTTACAGTAGCTGTACCAGGAATGCATGTTTGAGGGCAAGGGCTGTCATTATGTGCAAACTCCCTGAGTTTTCACATTTTCCTTCACTGTAGCTGTATGCTTTGGCTGTGTCTGTGACCATAACTGGAGATTAAGATTTCCAGTATTACAAGTAGTTCTGCTCAGGTTCTTATCGAGCATATCTTAATAAAATAAATAAGATGAATAAAGTTGTGATTCAAATTTATTACAATCTGTACTATTCACTGAAACTTTCTCTTACTTGTCTGCTCTTTTTCCCCACATGTGAACATAAAGGATTTAATTTTTCATAAGTTACTGAGTCAAAGTTACTCTATCGGTATTTTCAGACTTTTAGGAGTTTATTATAGACTGGTGCTGAGGATAGCCAGTGGCCCTAGAGCTTACTGATGCTGGGAAGACTGAGCACAACAGCTGAATCTCTGATATAGTGCACTGGCTTTTCCGCAACTTTAGACAAAACCGAATTAAGAGCAATTCAGTTATTCAGTTGTAACTGCTTGCTTCCTGATGTGTGTTTTTTAGAAGGTGGATGAAATGTGTGTCTGTCTGATACATAATCAATAGAATTAAAATCCCCAACCACTTATTTCCTCTGAAGTGATTAAAATCCACTTTGTACGTAGTTTATGCTGGCCATGCCACTCCTTTGCAGCCATATGTCAAGGTAATTATTAGACAGTTTATGAAGTGCTTAAATATAAATGGTCAGCATAAATCTTCATCGTGTGTATTTTAATAGTTTTATTCCATTCAAAGAACAAATGAAGTCGAGCTTTGGCTGGCCTTGTAGTCTCCTCCAAACTTATGTAGTGGTATAGCGCATTCAGCTTTCGAGGGGCAGCTTTTCTTAATATGAAGAGACACTGAAAGGGTGTAGCAGTAAATGGTTCTTCTCTGATTGGTGATGTATAAGTGGCACAAAAGATTTGGTGTTGTAACTTGTGAACAGCCATTCTTCACGTAAGGGGGTCCCTGCAGAGGAACAAAAGCTCTGCTATTTGCTCAGTCGTCTCTAATAAACCCTCACATACACAAGATGTGTAATTTTTGACATCTTATTTCTATCAATAGATTAAGTCCGGGGCCTAGGATTAAAGGCAAAATTCAGTCCTTGCCATTCCTTCCTCACTATTTGGTTTATTTTCATATGAAGTTTAATAACCAATTTGAAGCCAACAACTACTTCTAAGCCAAGTTGTCCCAGGAAGGAGCATAGCTACAGTTTCAGGACATGGGATTGTTGATGCCATGATTGGCCATCATCTCTAAATCCTACCCCCAAAATGGGGTAGGATTTATTGAAGGGTTGATAACTTTTATTAAATCAACAGATAGAGTTGGGAAAAAATACAAGCATACAAGCTTGAAAAATCTTTTTTTGGAGTTTCAAAGCTTGATGTGTTTTTCTGCAACATTACCACTTACCACTTGCCCCTAGACATGTTATCTTGCTGAAATCAGTTATGTTGGTTTATATGGCAGTAGGTGTCACCTTACCCATTTATTTTTCCTGTGATTACATGTTATTTTCTTTGATGGTTTAACCAATATTTGAAGGAAGTTACAAGTGATTTGTTACTAAGACACTGGTCTGAAAGCCAGCTTGCGTTTTGGGGTATCTGGCTGAATTCTGAGTTTGGGTGTTACTAACATGGCTGATGCATTTGTGTTGTTATATCCTTGCTGGCTAAAGTGGAAAATAGAATATTTCCCCATTTTTTACATTTTTAAAACAGAAGGTAATGCAAAGCAAAGCATGTTACAACATCTTTTTGGACATTCAGGTGTATTTTTGACATCAGCATATTCTTTTCCTATTTCTTATTGTTACGTTCTTTATCTCTGAAACAAAAAAAAAGGAAGTGCTGACACACCTTTTTCCTTGGCTAAGCTTATTCTTTGTTGAAAGCCAGGCCAGGTCTGTTCAGACTTGAACATAATTTAGAACCATCCTAAGCAAGTGATGATGGTTCCCAGAAAACTTACAAAGACAGCATGCCATAGACGTTTTAAAAGCTTTTGGAACACATAAAAAATAATAAAATGAAGAGACTATTGATTACAGAATAAACAAATTACTTAATAGACTCCCCCCTTTTTGCTCTTTGTGTCGACAAAATATTAACACCTCCTTTATTTATTTTTCTGTCCTCTGTTCTTCATGTAGGCATCTGTCCTCTTCATACAGAAAAAACAATGTTGTATGTCTCACATGAACTGTGCAGTGTTTAAGAGTATGGGCAGCGTGTCAAACAAAGCGCAGTGTTCTTCAGAATACTCTCAGAAAATAGCCTTGAATATCTACAGTAATCTATTGTTTGTGATTTGTTCTGTTGCTGGTAAAACAGATATTTGAAGCTGATACACAAAGCAGCACTTATTTTAAAATCAATGTGTAAAACATCAATTCCTGAAAATCCATCTAAAGCTCTAACTTTGCAGAATATATTACTTTGCCAATAAAGCTGGCTAACTCAGGAAAGAACGTATGCATTCTCTGTGTGTCACCTATACTGTCTGATAAGCAAAGATCTTGTTGAGCAGTTAGTTAAACCTGAGCAGCCGCTGGCCATTTTTGTCCTCAAGAGAAGTCTCCTGGGGTTCAGATAAACCATGAATGCTTTTACTGCATTTTGCGCTGGATGAGAAGGTACCTCGGTTCTCCAGACTTGTACCCAATTAATTAGGCTCAGAACAAAGCAGCAGTACTTTTTTTAAAGGAAAGTAAACTTTTCTTTTTTAAGCAGCTTGTTTATAAAGATTTATTAAGTTTTTTGGAAACATACCTGTTGGTCTAAAATAGTTCTTTTATTTGCTTTCTAGTTCAATTTTGTTGGGAAATTGCTTGGACCAAGAGGAAACTCCTTGAAGAGGTTACAAGAAGAAACAGGTGCAAAAATGTCCATCCTGGGGAAAGGATCCATGAGGGATAAAGCTAAGGTACTGTGTCTGGATTCTGGTAGAAGTTAGTGTCAAAACATTTGTGCTTTAGCTGTTATGCTTAGACTGCCTGTCTACTATTAATGACTCAGTTAATAGACTCGTAATAGACTCTGGCTCCAAAGCAAGTTTATTTTTTTCAAGTTACATCAAATACTTAAACGCAATTTTTCTCTTGCTATGCAAACCTTGCTTCCCATGTAATTGTAGACCTCCACAGGTACTATATTACCACTGTTATTTAAATAATTCATCTAAAAGAGAAACCAGCTCAAAGTTCATTTGTTCTGAGAGAAGTGCATTTCTCCTGAGAAAGTAAAACTTGTATAGATTACTGCTGTAATATTGGTGTACATGAATAGGTTTTCTTTTTTATTTAGTGTTTCTTTAGAGGTGGGACTTTTTTAAAAGATTGCATATTTATTCAGGGCAAAGTTCTAAAAAAGATAACAGGGTGGATGTTTTGCTTAAACGTATGTAAAAAAGCACTATAGATAAAAGAAAAAAAAAAGTTTTTGGAATCACTGCCTGGTCAATGCACCTAATGTAATTATTTGTAAGGTAAGGCAGCTTCATATATATGGTACCCAAAGAATAAGTACTGATTGCATAGTCGAGTCTTACTTTACAGTCTGTAGAACAGCAGTATTATGGTCAATACAGAAATAATGACTGCTAATTTCACTGAACTGTATTTTGCCTTTAGTAATTTTGTGCATTATTCTGCTTTCCTTTCTGTCACCTCTGTCATTCAGCTCAGTAACTAAAATAATAAAAGCAGTAATATGCCAAAATCAAGGAAAGACTAACCAGGATTTTATGGTTGGCATTATTCAGTCTTGGTAATGCATAACTGCAGTCACTCTTGCATTATGAGGTCTCCAATTGCAATATTGAAAAAGAACCACCACAAAACAGACAAATTAGGCACATAGAATATATTTCATTCTTTCAGAGATTTCTTTATGACATTGGGCATACTGACACTTCAATTATCTATTTAACATTATATTTTATGACAATAAATGTTGAATACACTACAGATTTTATTCCTAGGTATTGACAAGTAAAATATTTTATGGCTTTCGGCTTACTTCTGGAATGATAGAAAATGTCTCCCTGGATGAATGAATGCATGTGCTGCTAAGTAGCAGTAATTTGCATCAGTACCGCATCTGCCAGCTCCATTTTCAGCCACCCACTCAGATTATTATTGCCAAGAGCAGCAATTGCCGAGACAGGAGAGTGTGAAGGGCTTGTTACCAGCTAAAGACGTTCAAACACACATAAATAGATAGACTAAGTCCTCTGGTTTTGAGATTGGTCACTCTTCTTATCATATCATTTGAATTTCATCTGATCATAAGGAACAGTGCCAGCATGCCGGTTATTACATTCACTCATGAGTATGTCAGAAAAAGCAAAATTCAGGAGTTTTTTTTTTTCCTCTTCATAAAGTATTTTTTAGTCCTTGAGCTTAATCTGAACTTAAGTGTGAACTTCATGGAAACTCATTCATATGAGAATGGTGTAAAGGAAGTTCTAGAGTAAAACAGCATTAAATATAGCAGTGATGAACGCAACTTCTGTAGAGAAGGCCTCGTAAGCGACTGTTATCTTAATCCAATTTAGACATTACCAACTCAAAAGAAAGAAAACCCCTGTGCAATTACAGTGATAGAAAGAAATTATCTGATCGATGTACATCACTGTTACCAGTTAGTTCCAAGCAAAAGAGGCTGAGGATGATCATGGGATGGGTAATAGTTACAATTAGCATTTCAGAGAGGATATTCTAGGTTGAGATACTGGTATA
Source organism: Dromas ardeola (assembly GCA_013398915.1). Classification (NCBI taxonomy): domain Eukaryota; kingdom Metazoa; phylum Chordata; class Aves; order Charadriiformes; family Dromadidae; genus Dromas; species Dromas ardeola. The sequence goes on along the minus strand of VYZM01017436.1, from coordinate 207,412 downwards.
ACCTAAAGAAAATATATTTGACTGTGATAATAGCGTGAAATGCTACATCACTAGAGAAAATCCAGCTTGCTCTGGTTAAAACAGGTTTCTTGCCATAAAACAAGCTGACTAGTCTCATGTAGGTTTGGGTTTTTTTACTGATTTAAATATGAATTACCAAAGTCTGGAGGATTGTTGTGGTTATTTTGTACCATACAAGAAATCAGCTTATGTATATTGCCGAATGAGTCTTCCTTATGGACGAATTTTCGAGAAAAATCTATGTAATTTCTCCCTGTAAACTAGAATTTCCTTAAAGCTGTCTATATTATGCCATGAACCATAATAGTCCCTAGACAGACTGCAGGCACGTGTGCTTTTCTCCTTCAGTCCAGTGCAGCTGGATCCTGAGCTGCATCAGAGCAGCAGACACAGAATTTCTGCTGGCAAATACTAAATACATTTATGCCCTAAATCCTTAGGTACTTAGTGTTTGAAAAGAACTGATCCACTGATTTAGGTGGTTTTTAGTGCCAAAATTACAGTATGCAAATGCTTGGCTCTACAGTGAACCACTCTGGTCATACTCTATACTTTTGGGCATATGGAGGGGCAGTTACCAGTTCTGGGAAGCGGAGTCTGTCAAGTGAGGTGTATCTGCTTTTCAGAATTTCCTTATGTCGTGGTTTAACCCTAGCTGGCAACTAGTACCATGCAGTCACTCGCTCATCCCCTCTTCCCCCCAGAAGGGCAGGAAGAAGAGGGAGAAAAGGAGGGGAAAGGAAAAAGAAAAAAAAAAAACCCTCATGGGTTGAGATAAAGACAGATTAATAGAACAATAATGGAAAAGGAAAATGACAATAATAATAACAATAATAATAATAATGATAGAAGTCACTCTCACCACCCAGTGAATTGTCACTATCCAGAGCAGTGATTGCCGACCCCCTCACACACTCCTCTGGCCAACCCCCATTTATATATTGAGCATGACATCTATGGTATGGAATATTCCACTGGACATTCTGTTGTTCTGTCTGTGCTCCTTCTCAGCTTCTATGGGAAGCTGACAAGAGTCCTTGAAAAGTATAAACATTGTCTAGCAACAATTAAAACAATATGTGTTGTTGACACTCCTGTCACTGCAATCACTAGAAAGAAAATTAACTCTTTTCTGGCTGAAACCAGAATACCTTATCTTTAAGAAAAGAAATGTGTGGGTAAATTTCAGAGACTGAAGAATTTGGGCTGTTCCTTTCCAGAGCCTCAGGGGAAACTTGTTAAAAATGACTTGAGATTTTTGAGTATCCGGTGTGCCTACAGTGTGGGAACAGGATAGATTAATTTGAAAAGACAATGAAACTTACTTAAAATAAATAAATATTAGCAACTCCAATTGTGCGCTAAATACCACAGAGCTCATATGTGTGTCACAGAAAGTTGTGTTAGAAACTGCTGAAGAGATGCCCAAGTGTAACTGCAGCAGTTTTGCAGAATGTTATTTGGGATGTAAGGCAAACTTAAGATTCTTCCAGAGCAGCGTGGCTAATGTGAGTACTTAAATCTCTGTGCTTAAGCTAATCCCACTGGCTCAGCAGAAGTTTAGTTTTCGGTAACAGGAGAAAGATCCTACAGTGTGCTGACAGGAAAAATAAGCACCATCATGAAACATGGACAGTCCACTAGACACAACAGAAGATGATGCTGGCTTTTAGATACTTTTTCCTTTTGATTTGGCATGCAAAACTGTAGCAAAAAATTTGAAATATTTATTAGCTGAATAATTCCCATTTATTTTTAATCATAGAGAAGGTATTGGTCCTTCCTATGATCCATGTTGATCATAGCCGTGACCATTGAGAACTGTGCCCACCGTAAGAGCACAGCTAGTTTCCAGTGAGTTCTTAGAGCAGGTTGAGCTCTTACTATCTTGCTGGCTTACATACTGCCACGAAAGGTTGTCATTCCTGTAGTAATATAGTATTAGAAATATGCAAATGCGTTCTTCAGAGCAGGTAGTGATGAAATTAAACATAGTCATGTTGAGCTGCTTAGCTTTTGATTCTTTTCCATTTCTTTTTCTTCTTTTTCCAAACAGCATGGGAGGCGACTGTAAAGGTAAACAATCAAACTAAAGTGACAGGAGAAATCTCATTACAAGTGGAATGAATTGATTGCTTTCATACATAGATGCAGATTTTCTCCTTTTCAACCATGCAATGAATGCTTTTCACTGTGCCATTTTAAAAAAAAAAAAGTATGCAGTGAGCTGGAATAGCTTTTTTTTACATAAAATGTGTCAGTAAGAGCATGAATTCTGCTTTAAAAGAAGCAGAAAAATACGTAGCAATGTTTCTTAAACACTTCTATTTCTTGGGCTAGTTACCTGCCAGAGTTTCATAGGAGAGAGTACACTCTTGGGGCTTCACCATTTCCCCAAACTCCCTGGTTTTAGACTATTTATGTGAGTAGCATTTTTTTATTCAGACAAATTATACACCAATATGCAAAAAACATGCACTAGATAGTGTATGTAACTTGGTCTTTGTGTTTTGTGGAACTTCAGAACATCATATGTGAGAAAGCAAAATGGCAATGATTTCATGCAGATGGGAGTGAAAAGAAAATTTCTGTAGGAAAACCAAGAACATTTAGGGCAGAGGTAAAATAACTCCACTGGTATCATTAGAACTGCCTTTAAGGACTGCACGACCTGACGGCAGATTGCTGGAGCTTGGGGAGCGTATGTGGGAAGAGTCAGAAGCATACTCCTCCCCTTCCACATTTCCCTAAGTACCCTCTACTGACTGGAGACAAAATCTAAGGGACGCTTGTCTGAGGTGGGACCTCACCCTTAATAACAGGAGTGAGAGCAAATCAATAGCAATAATCATAGTCCAGCCATGGTACTTCTCTGCAACATGACTTCATCTCTTTTTTATTATGTTTTTTTCAGAGATTAATTATACCAGAGTAGATGAGACTGTATGTGGTGAGGCTTGCCTGGAATGACTATATGTAGCATGATACCAGTAATTAATTGGTATGGTTAATGCTGGTAAAAGAGAGCAAATGAAGGCCATGATCCCAGATTAATGACTGAAATGGTGAACAAGGCATGTAAAAGGCAAAAACATATTGAGAAAGGGAAGAGGACTGGCTTGAAAATAAAAAAAATGGAAGGTATAAATCTTTTGCAAAAGAAAAACTCTACCTTGTACAGAATTTTATCTTTTGTCTTTCCCATTGCATATATAACTTTATGGTGGGAACATTCGAAGAAAGAGATGATGGAAGTTTTCCAGTGAACACAAAATTAGTAGAAGAGAGACATGTAGAGGCTCCAAAATTCTGAAATAACGAAGGATTGTGAGAGAAATCTTGAAAATGTGCAAGTGTTGTAGTTGCAGATTTTTCAGGCTAAAATATTTGTGGTTTTTTTTTTTAAAATAACTATTTTATTTAAAAATTAACCTCAGTGAACATGTTTGGAAGAGCTGAATAAGGTAAGAACAATAAAATGTTTTGATTTTGCTTTAATAACATTTTGAGTGTTACCCAAAGGAAGATTTCGTTTGCTTTTCATTGTGTTAAAAAAATGAAAAATGGATTTTTAACCTGATTATTTTTTCCTGGGAACTCTTTGTTCATCACCTTCAAGACACTTCTTGCAAAACAGATTAACTGAAGAGGCTCAGATTGTCTTTGCAAAAGTCACAGACAATCCAAACATCTTTTTGAACCACTTTTTACTTACATAAAGTAGGATTTGGAAATTAATTTATAGCCTGATAACAAGGCTATATATTAGATAAAAGAAAGCCAAAACATCAGTTGCTACACTAGCACATGGGCTGTCAGCCACACGTGAAGGAAAATGTAAGTCATAGAGCTCGAGTTAAATCTCCTGAATACTAATGTATAATTGCAACCCCAATTTTAAGTCTTACTTTTTACCCAGAGAAATACTGTCAACACCTATTCCCATTTTGCACACTTTCTGTTTATTACCCATTTCTTTCATTTTTTAAACTTTCACTTACTTACGTCTTTTGTCCTGGCTATTTGGAGGATGCTGTTATTAAAGATTCCTGTTTCTTTCCTATAAAACTTGAGAAATTAAATAACAAACTGCAGTCTGAAAAATCACATAAAATATTTGTCTGTGACTCAGTGTTTTGTCAGCTACTGAGTGAACTTTTAACTTTTCTTTTTAAGTTTCAGTTGTTTTTTAGACTAGTTATTAAAAAAAAGTTTCATCACAGAAGAGTTAATTGCAGTAGAACTATCTGCTTTTCATTAATTTGTAGGTTAAGTACTTTACAAAGAAGCTCCACTGCCACTGGACTGGCTTGTCTCGTTAAATGTGATTTTTTGCCTTAGTTTTTCTTTTTAAAAAACACAGGTCTCACGAACTTGTTGGCAACTATAAAGATCTGAAGTCAGCACGCAGAGAACCTACCTAGATTCAGTGATTAACATATTGGCTTTAGTGTGGTTTTTAACAGCCATATTATGCAAGTAGTTTATAAACATTTTTGAAAGTATGGGAGAATTGTGGTGCACGCTGGTCTGTGGTGTCAGTGGCCTGACTTCAAGGCAAATGCTAAGTGCCCTTGCTTCAGTCTCACAACCTTTAAATATGTGCTCAAGTATCTTACAGGATTAAATCCGTATATCTGTAATGTGAATAGTGCCAAATAATTTTTTGGTTTGAAGCATAATACATTTTTTCGTTAAGTCATGTCTACCGTGAGCATAGTGTCCTAATAGTGGAGCGTTAATTTTCTGATAGCATTCTCTTGACTTCGTTGATTTTTCAAGATAGCTCAGATAGCCCAAAAGGGAAGAAAAAAGTTGCAAGTTTTGTCTATAGGAGGTAATGATCCAAGTATTGCATTATATTATTTCCCAATCCTCTTGCTTTACTGAAACATGAGAACAAAAGCATCTTCTTTGGTGTCCTGAGTTTCAAAAGCCTTTGAGTGTCATTGCCTGTTATAATGATTTACGCTTATGCAGTATGGTTACATATGTAATATTTCCTTCCAAATGAGAGTGGCAGCATTCCGAACAAGCATAAGAAATTATGAAAGACACAGGAAAGTAAAAATAAATAAATAAATAAATCACCTAGTGGCCTGTTGCACCAGGTTTTACAATGGTGCCACTCCACTCGTGCCATTGAGGTTACTCTCTCTCACTTACGACTATGGTAGTTATGCCCAGTGTGTCATCATGAGGTTTCAGCTCTTATAGCTAGAGATCCAAATGTGGGAATTTCTATAAAAAGTCAATTTGCCTTCTTTAAAACAGAACCTGTAGGCCTACTTTCAGCCTTTTGGGAGTTTTGATCTGGACTTTATGCAAAATCCTTGAAATGTTTGTTTCTTAGGTAAGATGTTTCCGTTTCACTGAAGTACTCCTTTATCATCTTTAGCTGTAAAACCTCTAAGGGAAAGACAGAGCAATGTGTGGCAGTGGGTTTAGAAAACTGTCTCACATCCAGAAGCATCAATTGCTAGTTTTAAATCACTAATTGGTGCTCACTCATTTAATCTTTTCCTGCTAGGTTTTCCTTCGCTGTGTGTAAAAGTATTATTGGCTTTGGTTTTTTATCTCTACAGCCATGGTCCCTTACAACTTACAGCCATTTTATTGCATGAACAGATTTACAGCCAAGAGCAGGATTAGGCCCTCAGCATGCCTTCAAGATACGAGCAGAAGTTACAGCAGTATACTGCTTCTGCTGCAACATGTTTTATTTTCCCTTCCTAAATCTCTCCAGCTTCCTGATACTGACTGCTGGGAGGCTGTAAGGACTATAACAACCAACCAGCAACAAAGAAAAATGCAAGCAAAAGGAAACAAACAAAAATCGGAGCACCCCATATTTTGAAACTGAAATCATTAAAGGATCATTTGCGGAAGGGTGTTGGCTCTTTAAAGGCCACTGTAATCTGCATTTTCTCAGTTTTTCCTTTAAGTGAGCATGTCAAAAGGTCCAAAAGGCTTTCAAACTCTAAAGCTGGGTTTTATCTGAACAAAGCCAACTCCAATTACATACTCGGAAAATAAAGGGTAGTACTGGCAGGTCAATGGTAAGTGTTCAGAAAGCCCATCAGAGGGTTCTTCATTTCATCAGATGTGTATGTAATCCCATAGCCTTCATCTGTATATAGCAGTTATCTTGGATGCAGGCTGAGTTATGGAACCCATTGCTGACACTGGTGTGTACTGGTGCTCAGCAGCCTCTTGGTGTTTTCAGACTGTATGTTCTTGCAAGTTCACCAGCACCAACAGTCTCCAGGGCTTACCAGTCCTTGGGAAGCTTTCACACGCCAACTTTTCAGCACAGACTTTTCCTTTCTTTTTCTTGAAAATATTTCTCCATCAAAACTTACAGATACCTATAGAATTCATGCAAACTCACATGGATGGGACTTTCATGAAAAATGTTTGGATGCTCATCTTTTCATTGCTTCTCTCAGGTGTCTCATCATGTCCACACATGCTGTCTGACCCCTCTTGTGTTTCACCAGCTCCTCAGAGCTGTGCAAATCAACTTGTTCCCAGAAGGATGTTCCTTCTCTTTCCTTCCAGAGGACTTCATGTTACCCAGAGTGCAACAACTAGGAAAAGCATGTCATCTTCTCTGCTTCCCAGCCACATCCTTTTAACTAAATTTGTATATTTTAATGTCACAGTAAACTGAGGGCTTTCAGTTATATATCTTCCCTCTGGGACAAAACACTGTTTATTCAGTGAAGATATTTCTAGCTGGGGAATCAATAACCTCTTAATTTTTTTCCATATCCCTGCATATTTTCAGTTATTTTCCTCTTGCCTCTATACTCTGTGGGAAAATTGTCCTTCCCCAGATTGTTTGTTAGCACCACATTCCTGGCAGATGTGAGTATCTTTTGTGTGGTAGTTTTTGCAGTTTCCATTGGTTACCTCTCTGACTTGCTGGCTGAGGTGGGAATAAACTCAAAAATATGAGGCCATTGAGCCGAGACACAGTCAACTGGCCCTACTGGGATGGATTCATCCCTTTCTGATATTCAGATGTTCCTGTCTGCATGCCTAATCAACAAAATGCCTTCTGATGTCAGTCCCTTATCTATCAGAAAGCTCATCTGTGTTAACATGCATCTCCTTGATATCATTGACCGGTAACTTTGGATTTGGAATGTGGCTAGAAAGGTGAATGGCTTGTTATCCTTCTATTTATGCAGTTTCAAATGATCTGCAACACAGTAACCACTGGCTGTTTCAGTTTGTGCCATAAAATTTTGGGAAAGTCCATTTATTTCCATTTCTGTCAAGCTTATTTGTTTTCTTGTGATGTGGGTTTTTCCTTCTGAAGCTAGTTTGTCATATATACGTCAAAGACTTAAGTTGTTTTCTCTGACTTCTCTCTGAGTTTCAGAACACATTTAAGTACATAGCCCATCTTGCTGCAGAGAAAACAGTCTTTTCCCTGGTCCCTCTTGGTTTAAGAACAGGTCTCCTTTGTTTTGGTTGGATGGCTCAACCACTCTGACCTTGCTTAGAGGAGTCAGGCTTGAGGAAAGCTTTTTATCTGTATGTATATGTGGAGAGAGAGAGAGAAAGAGAGAGAGAATGAAGGGTGGGTGTGTGTGATATATAGCTGTAATTCATGGTTGAGCATAAGTCAGTCTATATTACCGAGTTCTTTCTGATGTCTTCTACACAATGAGTAGGGATGTCTGTCTTTTATCAACAATTTAAAAGTCCCATGCTATTTAAAGTTGAACTCTTCTATCCCCAAAAGATGCGTAATTGCTTCCAAAGTTTCAACATCGTTTCATAACCCATTTCCTAAATTTTTGTACAGATTGGTAGGAAATTACCAGTAGATGACACAACCTCCATTTTAAGAGGAGCATAGCTACAGTAGCATTACTGTCCAATCATCGCCAAATTATTCAACAGTGTTTCTTTCATCTTGTTATGAAACTTACTGTCTTCTCATGCCATACTTGAAGTAGCTTCCAGACCATTCTATGTCCTAAATGTGGATGATGTGTCACCTTTTTTTGCATTCTGAGTTTCATGCAGCAGGTAAAGAAAAAGCATCAATACCAAACCACCCTTTATACCAGAGAAAGATATCCTTATCACTCTAGGTCCTCAAGCCCCCCAAATTACTGTTTCCTGCCTGTGTATGAGGCACTGTGGCTGCTTCTCTCTGCCACAGTGAGTTCCACCTTTCTTGAGCCTCTGAAGTTCTAGAAAAATCTCTTCTCTAGAGATGTAGTTTGTGGCTTATGCTGCTTGTCATCTTTGACCTGGATTTCAGGATCTAGGTCTGAAGATCGGGCAGTGGGGGACATCTGTTGACTTCTCTAGTCGGGTTCCAGTTCTTCTCTGGATCTTCTGCCTGGCCACTCTAGGAGTATATGAACAGTTCTTTGTTGTCCCATTAGAGAAGTCATTTATGTCTCTCAGTAAGCAGCCTGTTCCTGTCCTCACGGCAGCTGGAAATTTTTTAGTTGCACTTTTATAAAAAATGTTATTTGCGCATGAAGACATCAAATTTGTGTCAGTAGGCTTTTACAATTTACTTATGAAAACAAGTATTGCAATATTATAGATAGAGCCCTATTTACTGCAGCTTATTTTCATATAATTAGATACTTACCTGGATGCAGTGTCCCCTCCTGAAAAGGGACACAGGTCACAGGGGAGCTGTTGTTCCGCGATATTGGAGCTTATTTTCACTGGTGCAAGACCTGGCCTACCATCAGAGTCAAGAATTAGCCATCAGGAATTGCTGGATCACAGAAGCACCATATTTATCTCCTGACCATCTCTCAGCCAGTCCCCCCCTGAAGCAACAGTAACAAAAAGACCTTGATGAAGATTGCTTTACTGGCATTTTGCTCAGTGAATATTCCCCAGGAGAGAAAAATCCTAAATTGAGCAAATGAAAAAACCACAAGTTTGTGGCCTTTTTGTCTCTCAGAGACAAATTTTGGACTATAAATTTTGGGCTGTAGATATTGGAAACAGTCTGCCTCATTGATTCTGTAACTTATTCACCCATGATTTCTTGGAAAAAGCTATAAATACCAAAAAATTTGTGCAAATTTGTGTGCTTATTAAAGGAAACTGAACTGAAGCCTCTGACCTTGTTGATATGCTGGGTTTTATGGAATTATTTGGTGTTACATAACAAAGATTTGTGTTTCTGCATACACACAAAAAATTGGAAGACAAGTTTTTATTTTAAATTGGAAAGATGGCAAAAAAATCGAGATTACCATATCTTTCTGATCTTGACCTATATTAATTATTGATGAAAAATTAAAGTTCGTAGGTCATTTACAGGCAAAGGTAAGTTAAAACAATGTTTGTGATTTAAATAAGATTTGAAAATTGTTGGCATGATCTCCTGTGATTCCTAGGGAAATCTATAAGTTCTCCTCTAATACTCTCAGTATCCCAGAAGTGCAGTTCCTGTATTGCTGGAGCCAGTGACAGTTTTGCTAATGACCAGTGAGAGGAATAAATCACTCCTAGTATTTTGCTGATTGAGCAAATGAAATTCAAATGCAATCTCCAAACATTTCTCTTAATTTTTAGACTAAAGTCCCATTCTGAAGAGTGAGATGTTAGAACAGTTGCAGAGATTCAACCAGATACATCACTTTAAGTATTTCCTGCTAACTTGATTCATGGAGTGATACGTTACTTCCATGTAATTAGTGATGGCATTTTCAAAACGGAATAACCAAGAGGGCAATTTAACTCTGTGTTAAAAATTTCATGCTCTAAGGCTGATAGTTAAGAAAATTACATTGTCCTCACAAAAGAATTATATCAGACCTCAAACAGATGCTGAAAAATCCCTGTTTTATTACTGTTACAACACAGTGGTGGTATTAAAAGACTTCATTGCCTCCCTCACATCCAGTGTTAAAACAGATTTACATATTTCTGAGCTCGGACAGGACATTTGTAAGACACGTAACTGCTGGTTTTAAAAAGGTAGGACACATTCTTCTTTTTCTGCTAAATTCCAAGGGGCAAAACATTGACATAGTGCTTCAGGTTTATTCTTTCTCTTCTGAATTAAAAGTGATGGAGCAGCATGGAACTTTAAAGGAGGCAAAGAAAATTAATAGCAAAAGAGAGGAATGTGGGAAGGGTAAAGATGGCCCCTAGTGAAGAAAAGTATGTATTATTTGAATTAGTGAAAGATTACATGCTTTCTGGTTTTTCAACTTGTAAATGTTTAGTAAGTTTTTAACTTGAAAACAGTTTATTTTTTTTGTTTGTGGAATATCGTGAGGTTTTCTAAATACACCAGCAAAGCAAGGAAAGCTGTGTACACATGGATTATGCATTAGAAACAAGCTGCCGAGTAACTCAGCTGCTATCACTCTCTGTCTTTAATGGTGCCAATTTGACACCCAAAAGTCTGAGTTTGTCATCCAGATCTGTGCCAAACTCTTCTTGATCTCAGGTCATTCAGATTTCATCGGCCAGAGAATCATGTGGTGCTTGTTGGTGCCATTCAGTTGCTGCCACTGTCCTCGGGGGGACCCTGGTGCCTCATCTTGCCAAAACGGTTTGATTGTGAGACTGCGCTGCCAGCTGGGAGATCCCCTGCTCCCTGCCAAGGCATTTGCAAACCTGAATGGCATAGTCAGTCTGAGTCCTGGCACTAATGTCCGTGCCCTTGGAGTAGGCAAAAAGTTTTCTTAAAAAAAATAAGCTTGGGAAGAAAAGCAGCACATTCATGTGTGAGAGAGGAAAATTGAAAAAAAAGAGACAAAGAAATTATACATAAATGAACTCAATGGCTTACTGCAATTTGAGTGACTGTAGATCTTTTCAAAATCATGGTTTTTCCCATCTATACTTTTTCAGAATAGTGATTTATATTCCAAAGTATTGTATTTTTCTGCGTGCTGCTTCATAAAGACCATGTTTGATCTTGCTGAGTTTTGTTTTACGATTATTGTTCTTGCTGCTTTACATATAGATAAATGCAAAAAGAACTGCTTTAAATTATTTGTAGCAATTACGTTAAATCCCAGTTTTCCGTGCATAATGTTATCTGTACTCTTGAGGATCATGATAAATACTTTTAATATACTTTAATGGGTTACTGTTACAAGGAATTTTGCATTGCCACAATAGAGGCAGCATTACAGTAAATTAAATTACGGTGCACACAATTAAATAGAATAATGAAAAAAATCAGACTCGGAGCAACAACTCTTTGGAGTCCTCTGAAATTCAATTCCACAATAAACATAATAGGAGAAGATGTTGAGTGGAATTTAGATAGCTAAGCTAGATACTATTTTGTTTGTAATATCTCCATCAGGGATTAATGTTCTCTTATTCAGAGACATTGATTAGTCTCTGGTTTATTTTTCTGATTGATTACTGTTGTAACGTAGCATTCCTTTTTCATTTATCTACCCAACATCAGTATAACTTTAGAGCTATAACTTCATCGTGGTACAGTTATTATGCAATCTGCAATAATTTGTGGCTTCTCAATAACAGTTTTAAGGAAATCTGTACAGATTTAACTTGAGTTTATAGCCATATATTATAAAAAAAAAAAAGCCCCACGCCTCCACACCTTCCTTTCATCTTCCCTGAAAAAGAGAAATATTAATTTTATATATTCTCTGAAAACAGCTCCTTTCCAAGAGCACTTGAGCATGAGATACATTTCTGTTTTATCAAACATAGCTAAAGCAACGTGTGTAGCTCTGGACAGTCATTATTTTGAATGTGCAATGAAATCAGAAGGTATGTTAACATTCCAAATTGTATTTTTTCCTTATTTTTCTTATTTCTGTTATTTTTATTGGAGATGAACATTAATTCAATCCAATATGGAGCTGGCATTTGAAGTCATGAGGAATATAAGTTTTGCATTTAGTTCCCATCACTATGTGGCTCTGGCTTTCTTTCCTAGATTCTTCGTTTCCCCACAATAAAGGATAACAGTCCTTGCCCATCAACTTTAGAGGTGTCCACAGAGAATTAATTCACTGATAATTATAATCTCTTTACAAACACTGCATATTATTGAACTAAGTTCAGACGAGTGGCTGTTGTCCCTGCAGAATAAATCCCACTTCTAAGGACACCTGTGGTTGTGCTCAAGCCTTTCAGGTTCTTTTCCCTTTTTTGTACTGGTATGATATTTTATCTATTTATAAAGTCAGATATTCCATTGTTTTAAATCAAATCATTTATAATCCAAAAAAGAATGACTTCTTATTTTTACAGAATTTGGGGAGGAGGTGGGAGGAGTAGCAGTTAGCAGTTAAAATATGCACACAAAGCCTTACCCTGATCCCCTTTTGCCTTTCACGCTATTTGAGAAGTTTCTTTGAAAACAAGTCTTTAGGAGTAGCCCTGGCACTTAACACCAAACCGTGATCTCATAAACTGTGTTTAGAAGACATAGGAACATGGTCAGGATTTTTTTAACTTATGGATGTGCAAATGCTTTACTGAATTTAGGCCTTACAGGCAAGTCCTCCCTTCTTGTGCTTACAAACCCTTGCTGTGAAAGTCAATCACTGCCTGTTGTGCGTTTGTTCTTTGGTGCTCCAGCAGATAAATGATTTAGGGGATATCTATAAACTTGGAAGAATTCATTTAAGAGTAATTTTTTGAATTGGTAAAAAAACCCAAACAAAAAAAAAAAAAAAACACCCAACCCTTTTGTCTCTTCAGCTCCAGGTCCCACTTCATCTCATGTTATATTAAAGAAGTCTGTTACCAAATGCTTTTTATCTGGCATGAGAGGGAAAGAAAAAGGACGTTTACTTTGTGTTATGTTGTTAATCCTTCTCCGGAGGTCATTTTATAGGGTAGGGAGATACAGGGAATGGCCAGCAAGCCTTACTTCCTTAATTAAAAACATAATTAACCATGCATATAACTGTCTCAATTCTAGGGTAACACTGGTAATACTGAGTCTCCAAAAATAATGTTTCACCTTCCTTTAAATTGATGTAGGAAATGTGTACTCCTGAATAGTTTGACAATAAATTATTCTGTTTTACTGTTTCAAGGCCAAACTGTTGGTGTCAACTGTTGCAAACAGAATTAATATTTTAGTTTGTTCTTTCAAAGATTTAGCTGTAATTGTTAAAATACAGAAATGGATCTCTTCCAATCATCACACAATGAAATACAGGAAGCTTTTCTTTAAACTATTTTTAAGTAGGAGGCTCAGTCATGGTGCTAAAGGGTCCACGGTAAAAAATTATGTGATATTGAACCTCTGAATCAAAATCTCTTTTTTGTCCCCTTGATGGTCCAGACCCCAGATTATTTGTAATGAGGATCATATGAGTCTCTATCTTGTACAGTTCCTGTACTGGAAATAGCTACCTTTAGTTTTGTCTGGTTTGTGCCATCTTCTCTTTCTTCTTTCTTATTACATAAGCAGAGCAACGTAATGAATCTGCAGATTTTCTTTCTCCTCCCATGATGGCAGGCAGCTATCACAGGGAATAACACAGTGGTGTCATTCTCACACTGCTAGGTAGATTACATACAGTGTTTGATTGATAATATAGATGGATAATGCTTACTATATACAGCAGATATTTTTGGGAGAGATGTCTTATCATGAGTTTTCCACTATTCCAGTTTTGAGTGGTCTGCTTGTCCTGTGGCTACTGCCCAGCACTGCCCCCCGCGCAAAAAGATGGATAAATTCTCACTTGTGAACTCTTCTGAACATCACAGAACATACAGGGGGAGAAAGATTGCTCCTTTTGCTCTATAATGCAAGCTACTCCGTAGGCCCACTGTATGGTGAACGCCAGCCACTTCGATAAAACAGCCTATTCCCTCTTTGGGCATCTACATCTCTTGGATGGGATGAATCCCACTGTCTTCACTGAATTACACAATTAGTTTAGGCTCCACAACTGACTTTTGGGAAGCTAGGAGTAGGTGAGATGGGTACTGGCTGTTCCTGATCCCACAGTCACTAAGGGATTGAGACTGTTCAGAATTCCTGTTTTGCTTTGAGGAATCCAATTCTGTTCCAAGTTCTAGAAATAAGAAAGGAAAGCGTATGTCAAAACTTTTCTCTTGAGAATCCACTTTTCTTCATGTTTTTAGGGCAGAACTAGTCATTCAGCTTTTATGTGTGAATGGGAATTTTATTAATTTCACCCACCTGTATGTATTTCTTACATATTTGTTACATCCCTACAGCTTAACAACTTAAGCCTCCTCCTGTGTTTAACTCTGAATTCATAGAAAATATTTAAAGGGTGTTTCAGTCCAAATAGGTGTATGAAACAGAATTTGCAAACTGTCCCTTCACACTAGAGGACACATACCCTACTGTGAACTTTGGCCAAAATTTAAAAAAAAAAAAAAAAAAAACAAGCCAAAAAGCCCACAATGCCCAGAGTGTGACTCCCAAAGGAAGTAGGAGAGATTGAGGGCAACAGTCTGTTCTAAATTCATTAAACAATTCCAACAGAATTGAAGAACATGTATTGAAACAGAAGAACATTTACTGAATATGATGAATATATAATGCCATATGATTAAGTACACAGTGCAAAATTTTTTCTTAGGAATACAAAACTAGCTATTCCAAATGCCAGCTTAGCTGTTCTTTGAAACTTTAGTTGTTCTGTGAGCTGTAGTGAAAATATTGAGAATTTTGCAGATCTCAGCTGGTTGGGGCACTCAACTCATTGACCATAGATAATGTGCAACATGAAGGAGATTTCATATACCTTCAGAGTACATTATGCATATAAGTGTCCAAGAATTTCAGTGTAGCTTTTTGATGAAAACTGCAGCTAATACAATCTTCTGCATGTGGAAGTAAAAATATTTCTCATTAACACACGCTCCTATCTTTTTCAGATTTTGTTTGGTAATGGAACTAGAAACATTGGTGCCATTGAAAAAATTACCTAACATACCACATACATGCTGAGGAATCTGTGGTATCCCAAATACTATTCATACGCAGTTGCTGTTGATGCTTTTGACTTTATGGTGGTGGCTATATTAATTGGAATAACACTTGTAATAATATTGCTGGCTTCTTATTTTGAAGTATTTAGGTGAAACGTTGCTATTGTATATTCTTCACCATATTTAATATAATGTAGAGAATGAGCTTATAAGTTATGAATTTTTTAAATGAGATTCACGTAGGGTAGCTGCTAACTTTTTTTTTTCTTCGGGGTTTACCATTTATTACTTTCCTGCTTAGTCTACCAGATATACAATATGTATTATTATCTATAGATACGTATTCAGATACAGTAATTTTAATGCAAATTCACGATTACATGAAAATGTTTACATTTGTTGCATTGAAGTATATCAGTATTAAGAATTGCTAGAATAATTTATAAATAAGATTCTAAAATCTATTCACAAATAAATTTAAACTGTTCACACATGACTGGGAGCTCATATCAGGTACTTCAAATATAGTGAATAGGATGTCATTTATCATCAAGACTATATGGAATTTTGGCCTTATACAGATGTATATTTCAAATGTATCCTGGCAATCTATTAGTGAAGGGAATAGTCTAGAATCATAAATAGATGGAAGGATTTTACATATGTAGCTTAATAATAAAGCAATAAACCCTTCTATGTAAACTTAGTTACTTTTTTTTCATGTGGGCTTCAGTGAGAAAGGACTTATGATAGATCATAGATCATGTTATTTGTTGTGAGGGCTTTTGTTTCCAAATTGGTCTTCTCCATGTCTTGACTATAAAATTTGCTCGTATTATATAGCCATAAGGGCAATTTTTCACATTTTGTATTATACTATTTGTAGAATGTAGTACAGTGCTGAAATCTAGGAGTTGTCATTCTACACTGAATTATTAACTCATCCAGTATTATTTCCTGGCTCTGGAAATAGTATTCTGTGTTTTAGAAAATTATGAGGGGAGAAATAGGGGCAAATAATATTTCTGGATAATTGAAAAAGCTAATATGATTGAGGAGAGAATTCCTTTCTATCACGCATAAGTTATCACCTTATACCATGAAATAAAAGATCAAATGAGCCTTCATAATACATTAGCCAGCATAGAAGCATATGTTATGCTTTTCCATTCAGCATGCCTAATTAAATCTTGCTAAGCTATTTGTGCAAAGATTTCTTGTTGCATTGTATCAAGAAATGTCATTAGAAAAAAAATGTATTTTGTGTCTTTGGAATAGATTGTATGTATGGGACTGAAAGTATGGCAACAGTATTGCAGGCAAATATTAGAAGAGATTCCTGATACCAGAAAGAAAATCTAAGAAAGAATATGTTTAGATAAGAGTTGCAAAAAAGCTCTGACAGGTGATACCAGTCTTAAAGGGTTCCCATATCTTGAGTTTGATTTATTTCTTTAATTTTCTGTAAATTAAAGAAAAGGGTTTGTAGACTTCAAGGAAGTGTCACATCTTTAAGACTCAAATATTACGGGGCATGAAAAACTGGGACTTCTTCCATGCACCATGATATATTTGTGATAGTTTGTTCCTTTATTTCTGTGAATGATTTGTGATGTATGCTCTCATTTTAATTTTAAATATAGAAAAGTCATTCATTATATGTTGAATAGGCCACAGTTGAGTGCCATTAAGAAGATGAATGTGCTTCTGGACTGATAGGAGTGTATCTGAGTGATTTGAAATGTTAGAAATTACCCTGTCAGCTTTTGGCACCTCAGGGGATAAAAACAAAAATGCTGAGACTACACATAAAGTGATACTCTTATGTTGTTTATTCTTTTTTACTTTCTTTAGATACCTTTGGTGTCTGGATGGCTGTAGTCATTAGTTGGATCTTTGAGCTGCTTGTAGTTATTTACGTGTCTTTGTTTTTTTTTTTTTTTAATGTAGGATTTTATTTCTCTCCTTGGTTCAGGGAGGTTGTGTTATTAAATCTGGGCAATTTCTAATGCTTTGGATGTTTATTCTTTGTGTACCTGCACAGCCCCTGATGTGGGTCTGACATGGAGACACTAAATTCTGCAAGAGTCAAAGGACACGTGTCTGAAGTTTGAGAAAGCTCAAAGATAAAAGCAAGGGAAACTTCACTTTGTTCCGTGCGTTGCGTTTCACATCACCACAGGTGAACTCCTGCATTGTGCCGTCCTCCAGGAGTCTCCACTGGCTATAGCCCAGGGGACATCAGTCTTCTCATTTAGCTGGCTAAGATCCATGCTTGAAACTGGGTGGTGTAATTACTACTTCAATGTACACAACATAAAATTTTCATAAGAAGGAGCTCAAACTGCTGCTTTGGCCTAGCAATGGTTATATGATATTGCTGCAGGGTATAGTGAAATATAAGGATGAAAGATTGGACATGAGCTGGCAATGTGCACTTGCAGGCCAGAAAATCAATCATACCCTGAGCTGCATAACAAGAAGCATGTCCAGCAGGTCGAGGGAGGTGATTCTCCCCATCTACTCCACTCTCATGAGACCCCACCTGGAGTACTGTGTCCAGCTCTAGGGCCCTCAGCACAAGAAAGACATGGACCTGTTGGAGCGGGTCCAGAGGAGGGCCATGAAGATGATCAGAGGGCTGGAGCACCTCTGCTATGAAGAAAGGCTGAGAGAGTTGGGATTGGTCAGCCTGGAGAAGAGGAGGCTCCAGGGAGACCTTATAGCAGCCTTCCAATATATAAAGGGAGTTTACAAGAAAGACAAAAAATTCTTTTTACCAGGGCCTGTAGTGATAGGGCAAGGGGCAGCAGCTTTAAACTAAAAGAAGGTAGGTTTAGATTGGACATAAAGAAGAAATTTTTCACTATGAAGGTGGTGAGGCACTGGAACAGGTTGTCCAGAGAAGTTGTGGATGCCCCATCCCTGGAAGTGTTCAAGGGATGAGTTCAAAATGAGTAAGAATAATAGTTCCTAAATACTAGATTGCTGTTTATAGTTTTCTAAATTTTCATCTAAAAATAAAAAATAGGCTACTTGGCTGTTATCGATTATGTTCATGTTTAAAAGAACATAATAAATCTCTCATTGCAGTTATTACATAATTATATCTTACTATCTTATTATATCTTGCTTTAACTTTCACTGTCTTACATGATGAAATACGTTTTTCTTGTCTCTCCATTCCTAATTGCTTCACTGGCCTTTATTTTTCTATTGTTCCAAAATCTTATGAATATGAATATAACTTCAAAAGTGGTTCTTTTTAAGCATTTCATAAACATGTTTCTGGCAGACTATTGGTTCAGGTGAACAACTTTAAATACTGCATTTGAGTTCAGTTTTGATATAGATAAGAAAGTTTTAGCAAGTAGGTTTTGTAAAAATGACACCACCAAGTATTTTGTGCAACATAATATAAATACAAAATACAATGTAATGGTATGTATTTTGTATATGCTGAAACACAAAGTAAAGTGGCATTTTTCTAGAGGGTATGCAGGTTGCAATATGGTATAAAATATTCTGCAGAACAGCATATAATTGTCTTTTGAATTTATGTGTAAACTCTGAAACCAAAAGTCTTCCTGAAAATGGAAAATAATCAGCTTCTTAATAACATAGTTCATCAAAGATAATCTTTTGAAAGAAGAAGTATCATGACCAACATATTTAGCCACAGTTAAAAGAAGTTAGTTAGTTAATATAGGTACAGTTTTATCTCTGATGTAGTGTAACAGAGAACATAGACTTAAACAAAATTTAAAAATGTCCTCCTAGAAGCTAGAAAATGCATGTGGATTTCATCCAAGAAAAAGAATACTGTCTACTAGACATCGAATAGTGTATAATTTGGGAAAAGATAAACATCCTTCTACCTGCCAAGGCAATGCGAGCCTTGGCAATGCAGTTTATGTCATTTTCCTGCTTCACCAGTCCATCTTCTGCACTGCCACTGGCCACACAAAACTTCATCCATCTCATCTAAATGCATGCTATGGGTGAATACAGCACATGATTCAGATGCATAAATGTAGGTGGCTACATGGAAACAAAGTGCATAAACTCCTGTTGGAATCGGTGGAGATTTAATGAGCACCGCCACTGGGGTGCAATGATCTCTTCGTCTGACTGAATCCAGACGTCTTACTTGAGGCAAGCTGAATTGCTCTCTGGACAGTGCTGAGTATTGATTTGCTTAAACATGGGTGTCTAGTGCCATTTAAAGTCCCCTAGGGTATTTCACCTGCCCTGTACTGTTAACTTGGACCTTAGCACATGCTTGCCTCCCACCCTTTATGTTTGTGAAACTTCAGGTATGCACTGGTGTGACCTGACACACTCAGTGTTACATGCCTTGTACTGCCTGGATGATAACCATCCAGGTAGTTGTGAGTAACGTGGCTTTTGGCATATGAGTATGGTTGTGGACCAAGTATTTCTTCAAAGTTGAGGGATTTAATGTTACTCCTGTGACTATGCCTAATTTCTTAAATTCTTCTGAATTTCTTCTGGCTAGATTTTATTTTTTGACTGGTTACTCTTTCCTGGGCAAACCTTTGTTCAATATAATGTTCTGATTCAGAAGCAGTTTAGCTGGAATGTAGTGTGGAATTTCTAAATCCTTCTTGTGCCTCTGATATCTACTGTGAATGCCAGTTTCATCACGTGTGGATGTTTAAAACAGAGCTGCTTTAATATCTGGTTGTGTAGTTTCTCGGTGTTTTCAGTCCCCAGTTTTGCTGCTAGACTGAACTTCTGAATCTCTTAAACATTTTGTCAGCTATTCAGTAGTATCTGTTTCAGGACACCAGTGGTTGCTACTGTGTACACAGCAGTTGTCTTACTTGCCATGTCCTTTTTTGTTGTGCTTGAGCGCTCTTTTCTCATCTCTAATTGCTGGTCTTTGGCAGCCTGGGGCTTTGAAGAACAGGCGTGGTGCCAAGCTCTCACAAGCTGTCGGTCTTGATTTCCAGAGTAAGCCCCATAAAGAGGGTGCTGTGGATAACACTGCCAGCGTTAGGAAGCATGGCTCAATGCTTTTTCACATGCACACAGTACTCTCATTAGCAAGACCCGGCATTGGTAAGGATGATGTCAATTAAAGCGGTCATTGGGGATTGGCAGCATCATTCTTCTGCCGGGTCTCCTCTCCCTGGCCTGAGGGGGCTGTCTTCCAAAGCATGTGCAAGAAGAGATGGCTCCGTCTAGTTCACAGAGCTTGTACTTTCACTGAGAAAGTTGATGCATGTGAAATCGTCTTTTAAAGCATAATATTCCACTTGGGAATACAGATTTTCCTCCAAGAATTTGGTGCTTCAGAAAAGAGGTAGAGTGTGGCAGTGGCTTGCTTGGTGAGGAAGGGGTAGCCAGTCCGACAGTTGTCTGCAGCCTCCCAGCCGGTCTGCAGTGCCATAAAAATCACGCAGGGAAATTCAGGAAGTTCTGGAAAGGTGAAGTGGCAGATGATGGCTTGAAGTCACGTACTTCAGTAGGTATGAGGCACCGTTTCACAAAACCAGAATGTACAAATAAACATCAAAGCCCTGTCAGAAGTGTTGTCTTCTGACCTGGGCCTGTCCCACTGATGAGCTCTTCCATATTTTGAGTTTCAGTTTCTCAATAGACAGAAAGCACGCACTGCTTCCTGGCCACACACACTCATTCTAGAAACTTCTAAGTTGTTATAGAATATTTAATTTTTTTTTTTTTCCTAAATGGAGTAACAGGGAAGAGATATCAAAGAATACCCAGTAGTGCTGTAGTCAGGAAAATCTTCATAACATTTGCTTGGGAGCATAGCTGATAAACCATTCTCGTGAATTAAACATTTTTCTGCTTGCTTTAGTTTTGAACAATTCTTCTCCTGAAGCATGCGTCAGATGTTAATACTATCTTTCCAGTCTGGATGATACAGATGAAATCATATTTTTCCCCTAAGTCAGAGTATTCATCTGAGTAATTGTCCTCACGGATTTTTTCCATTCCCTCTAAACAGGAGGTGGGGAAAGAGATTTTTAATGTCTGTTGGTATATACTGAGATGTATTTCTGTCTGAGGAAAAGTTTCATGCCACAATATCCAAATAGTATTTATATTGGAAGAGGTTTGACATGCCACATCTTCGCAACCATGGTGTAAGGCCATAGGACAGACTCAGGCATGCTCTCCTGACCCTCCTTTTCTGGCGGTTTGAAACGTGCTGTAATAAAGGGAAACTTCAGAGAAAGCTCCTCTCAACCCACAGGTATGCTTAGGTCAGAAGGTATTGTTCTTTGTTTTCCCTCTGCACATCAATTTTCTGCTAATGCAAATCTGCCAAGTGGACTTTAGCCCCATCGTCTCCTTCTATCCCACAGATCATCCAACAGGCTCATTGACCTGTCCATTGTAATGCTGCGCCTGTTCTATAATTTCCCTTGCGTTTTCTGTAATGTTTCACATTAGATCTTCAATTTTGGATTCATTAAGAACAGAAAGAAAGTGTGGGGCATGAGACATAGGGCTTCATAATCCTGGATATGAGTATGATAAGAATGCTTGCGTGATGTGAAAAGAGGGATTTACCTTTTAAAAGTAACTAGTTAGAGCATAACTTAAAAATAAACTGAGAAGAATTAATGACTGTGGGCCATGTTCACTTATCTTCCAGAAAGCCGCTGGCACTCCAGTAGTGTCAAGGGGAACTCAGATTTTTGATGTCTCCCTGAGAGCACGTGGATTTAGAGAACCAGGGTACAAGGCAGGGTGCTGAGGAAAGGTAGGCTGGATATTTATTTAAACAGTGAACCAGGGGGACAGGCACAGGTTGAGTTAATCAGTCTCCTCTATTCATTCCTTTTCTAGTAACTTCTTTAGCATTTGAACAATCAAGTTTTGCTAGAAAATTTTAGAATCACATCCAGAAATATTCTTGGTAGTCCACGTTTGCTAATTCCCTGTGCCCAAAATTCTTATCCACTCAGGGAAGTGAAGTAACTTTGTGGTTAATAAACACTAAAAGGCATTGACATCAAAAAGACTGATGCTAGGTACTTTGGGAGGAAAAAGCAAAGGTCAAAATTCAGTAAATTAAATACTCATTGCAGATTATTTACACATCTCTACTTCATGCCCATAAATTAGAGACCTTTCAAAACAAAATCTGTGCCATTGCTGCCATGTTACCATATTTGTGTATGCAACTTAATATGAGCAGTAAGGTCAATTTTTTTTTTTTTATTTTACTTCAGACAAGACTAGTGATATTTTCCTTTTCTTTAGAATGCTCCTAGAAAACTTAAAGGCGTTAAGCGCTGTGGTGTCTAAAGGAGGCTTTACTTCATCCAGCCTGCTCTCAATGAACCCAGAAACACAGTATTTGTGTTGAAAATTGCTGCATGTTGGATTTCATTAATTATTGCTTGTGCAGCTTGATATCTTGTTTCCGTTTTCCTTGCACTTCTACTGATCAGATAAATTTCAGGCAATTTAAGAAACCACTTAAGAGAGGTTAGCCATTGAAGAAGAGTTTTGTTATCCTTTAAGTATTTAAATTGTTATGACCTTCTCAGCAGTTAACATATCAGACTTTCCTAAGTGCTTAGAAGGTAACTGGGTTTTACCTTTAAGAAAAAGAGAAATATTATCCCGATGATAAAAAAAAAAGAGAAAGAGAAATATTATCCCAATGGGATACACCCACGGGTACTGAGGGAACTGGTGGATGAGGTTGCTAAACTGCTCTCTATTATATTCCAGAAGTCATGGCAGTCTGGTGAAGTCCCCACTGACTGGAAAAGGCGAAACATAATCCCCATTTTCAAAAAGGGTAAGAAGGATGAACCAGGGAACTATAGGGCAGTCAGTCTCACCTCTGTGCCTGGCAAAATTATGGAGCAGATCCTCCTGGAGGCATTGCTGAGGCAGAAGAATAACGAAGAGGTGATTGGGTACAATCAACACGGCTTCACCAAGGGCAAATCCTGCCTGACAAACCTGGTGGCCTTCTATGAGAAGGTCACAACATCAATAGACAAGGGGAGAGCAACTGACGTCCTTTACCTGGACCTGAGCAAAGCCTTTGACACTGTCCCGCGCGACATCCTGGTCTCCAAGCTGATAACATATGGGTTTGATGGATGGAC
>VYZM01017436.1:142781-175313 GCA_013398915.1 Dromas ardeola | reverse complement strand
TTTCAAAAAGCAGCATGCCAGCTCTGCTCAGTTAGTGGAAATGGACTCTGAATAGAAAACATCAGCCCTGTGCTGACCCTGAGCTAATGCATCTACGTCCCAATAGACAGCATGAGCGTGGAGTCTCTGCTGTGCAGCTCCTGGCTTTCAGCTGATGTACGTGTGTTCATCTCGGACTGTGGACAAGCCACACCATTTAAACATGTTCACCTTAGCCAAGCGAAAAGGTGACTCCTGGGAGTATGAGTTGTGCCTCCTGGTCACTCTGCAAAGAAGCTTCTGTTTATTTCTAGTGATTTCAGGTTTCTTCAGAAGTCAGCTGGTGCAGCTCGTACTGCTCTTTGAGACCTTGGGCATACAACAAAGCTCATCATGTCCTTGCCTTTCATTTTCGAGTAATGACGATGTTAATGACACAGGAGCTCAAAACATGATTTTTCAGATGAAAAGCACAAAGGCAAATGTATGAGTATAGCTGTCAAATATAGTTATAGTTACAGATTTATGAAGATCCATGGCATCATAATCAGTGGAATTATCCAAGACTACAAAGGGCAGGAAAGCTTATTCAAATAGAAAATCATTCTTAAAAGCCTTTTAAACTTTTTGAAGTCATGAGAGAGTCAAATTTTTTAAGTGAGACTGTAACTCTATCAATGTTCCTTGGCTATTTCTTAAACTTATCTAGCCTAGCACCAACAGAATGAGAAGTACTTCTAGACCTTGTTACTGGTACTCCTTTGTTAGATAATACCAAGCCTCCCTCTCTGTTTGTTTTAGAGGAAGAAATAAGTATAATTTCTCCAGTTTGTTCACAAATAATTTATGCCACTCCCCCCCTTACCTGAACATAATAGGAAATAGCAAACAGGCAGTTTTCTTACTCAGAAACCCAGGCTTTCCTTTAAAGCTCCTACCTCCAAACAGGACCTTTTTCTTGGCTTCCTCCTATGAACCTATTCAGATGACTACTTTGTCTCTTGGCTTTGTTTTTCTTTTGCCAGGTGGCAAACAGACCTCTAGCTGCAGCCCAACGTGTACTACACCCTGCATTCTCTGCTGGTTTGCAGGAAAAAAACCACGCTGGATTGTTTCATTTTCTGTTCAGGAGTCTTGTATGTCTGCTGGTTGTAACTTTTCATTAGTCAATGTTGTAATTACATGTTTGTTCATGTAACCCAAATGAGTGATGCCGAGCATGCCCACCAGATCTGATAGCCATTGGTGAAAGATACAAGCACTGGCAAGCATAAGCTGTATCCAGCATCCAGCACAGACTATATTTTGTTGAATAACTCTCATAGCCGTTCTACCAGTTTTTGTTGGCAGTACTACTGATGGCACATGTATGTCTGTCAGTGTTTTGGCCTCCAGCTAGCTCTCCAAGGCTGCCACAGACACTCTGCCCGGCTGCTTCTGCAGACCCTGAGCTGCCTGAAGGACAGCAGCCGACTGTCAGCAAAACACCGTCGCACAGCTGATAGCTGTGCCTGATCAATGTCTTACCATTTTCAATTTGTCAGAAACCAGAGCAGAACAGAATTAATTCTCATATCGAGCAAGAGTGAAGTAGCTGTAGTTATCTCCTCAACAGACAAAAAAAAGATGTGAGAAAATCTAGCGCTGTCCTCTAAAACCACCGTTTTCCATTACACAGAGCACAGTCACATCCCTTTGCCAATCTACTAGTAGCAGAAAATCAGCAATGGAGATCTTACAGGACTTAAGGTAGCTTACACAAACCTAAGTAAAAAATGTACCAAAAAAAGAGAAAGGTATTATTTTCTGCCTTAATTAATGCATACTCTTTTATGTACTGTTTCCTTCTAGCCCTCTATCGCTTTTTCTCCTGAAAACGCAAGCTAAATTTCTGTGAGCAGGGAACAGAAGGATTCTGTTTCAAAGTCACTTGTTTCTTGATGAACACACTAGGGAAGCCGCTAAAAAGATTCCCCAAAGTGTATGTTTGCAAATATGCTTGACCCATCTGGGTAGAAGGAATGAATGGAAATAAGAGAAATAAAATACAAAGCAGTCTACTGAAAATAAGCAAGACAAAACCCACACTATTTAGATGAGCATTGTAATGAATTATACTGGAAACGCTAAAGGAGACTGCTGTGCGTAAACCATTCATTGATCATTCAGATTCCATAATGTTGACAAAAAAGTGTTGCAAACATAGAGGGTGCAGGTTTTCAAATCCAAAACCAGAATATTTTGATTTTCCAGTGTAGAAGACCAAGTCTGAATTAAAGCACTTGCATGCTGTGCTTAGATTCAAAAAGTGATAGAAACAGTGGGTGGCTGGCTCAAAAGTTATGGCATGAATAGATAACTCGTCAACAGTCGCAGGCCTCGTGTACTGGCAAATGTGATGATTTATTTCATCTTGGACCTTGTTTCTGCACTGACCCTTTGTGTTCTGGCCTGGAAGTAAGTGATGCTCAAAACCATGCTTTCTTTTTTTTTTTTTACTATATTTGTGGTTTATAGTCGTCTACTTTGTGTATTGGAGGGGATGCTATAAGACAAAGGAAAATCCTTCAGATTTAAGATTAATGCATAGCACTTCATAGGAACACATTCCCCTAAGTCCTGTACATTCACAAATTAAAACCAAACTTAAAGCTAAACCAACACATCGCATCAACATGTACTCCAAAGGCTTCCTTTGGCTCAGCAGAACCTCAGGGAGCCCTGGCTGTTGGACCTGTGTTGGAGTGGCTAGGTCTGGCAGGCAGCCTGTCTGCTCCTCCCCTTCGATCTGCTGGGAGTATTTCCAACTCAGCATCAATTTTTTTAATTATTTTTCTCAGAAACATGTTATGCAGTAGCGTGCAATATATTGTGTAGCAATAGCAATAACATTATCTTGGTTCTACATTCATTTAATGAAATACATCCTCTATTGTCAGAGTTTCTTAACCTCTTAAATCTTTCCGTATTGTTAATACTAGTACGGCTTCATAAGGTAAGCAAGAAGAATGTATGCGGGGCCTCCTCAAAGTTAGAAGTATTTCAGTCACCTGGGCTGACTTAGGGAAAAACACTCTTTCTGAACTTTGAGGGTAAACCCACTGCATTTGTATAGCTGTGAACATCTGTCCAGCCACTGATTTCTTGATACCCTTGATAATCTGAAAAAAACCCACCAACAATAGCCTTTTCTGTGCAAACGAAAACCGGGAGACCTCAGTTAGAAAAGTCCATATTAACCTCATCTTCCTACACATAGTCTGGAATCCTATACCATCCTGTGTGATAGAAGGTGCTAGCAACACTTACTCAAATATATTCGCATTGTAGGAATGGCAGAAGAGCAATTCCTAAACACAGAACTAAGCACAAAACCAAGGTTTTTCGGGTTTTAATTCAGACGGCAGTCTGAAGCTGTGGTTCAAGTAGTCCAGGATCATTGCTGCATTATATGCAGATGGTTGGTTACATTTATTTTCCATATTATCCACCCAAAAGTGGCATTTAATTTCTCTTCCTGCACAGCAGGCAGCAGCCTGCTGCTATAGTTGCTGATCTGCATTTACACAGATACAAAAGAATCGCATCTCCTGTTTCTACGGCAAACATGACTGTTCGTCTCATTTGTCACCCTCCATGTGTCTGAGGAGACCGTGGCAGAAAGATTGAAAAACAGTGTGAGTGGGGATTAGAGGAATTGTGTGAAGTGGACTCTCAGGGCCACCGTGCCCTGGCGGGAGATGCGCCATCACCCCTTGTGCCTTTCTCGCCGAGTGCTTATCAGCCTTGCTGGCGGTGTGGTGCCAGCAGCAGGGGCAGGCAAAGGCAGGCAGCACTGGCAAAGGCGGGCACTGGTGAAGGCAGTCTGCCAAAACAGCAGCAGCAAGGAATGGTCAACAAGAGGACTTCTTTGCCGCTGAACATTTCTAGCACAGAAATGGCCTTTGGCAGAATGGGGTTCAGAGAGCTATTGTGAAATAGCATGCTAATAGCAACATTTAATTAAAAATACAAAAAGAAACAAACAAAAAAAAAACCTTTACCCTTTTCCCTACAAAGGAAGGAGGGAAGGAATGAAGGAAGGAAGGAAGGATGGACGGAAGGAAGGAAGGACGGAAGGAAGGCAAGCAGGCAAGTCTCTTTCCTTCCTGTTAGTCACGTTACACGTATGTCCCCAGCTGGTGGACTGAGGGTATGGAGGAAGGACATGCCAAGGAAACACATGTGCAGTGTGACGCTGGAGGAGGCGCAGCCCCAGGGGTAGTTGGCAAGGGGAGGGACAGTGCAAGACCTGGAGGCAAGTGACCAAGGCCGGCAGCAGTCCCCGGTCAGGGCCGGGAGTCGAGGAGAACTGTTAATGGAAAAGACGTCATGCTCTGGTTACCGGAGAGGCATCTCAAGCACTTTTCCAGACTGCTCAGTGCATCTCAGGTCTTGCAGTAATATAACATGATAGCCACCGTGCCATTATTGAGACTGCAGAGGGGCAGAACCTGTCCTTGTGTGATGGATTTACTGGTGGTGAAAGTATATAGCTGGTAAACCACAGTGGAGAGTGGTTTAATTAATCAGCTGTTGTTGCGTAGCAGCATTCCCACGTGTCCCAGCAGAAAGGTTAAAGCCTGAACACCACATGGCTTTTCTGCTGGGAAACTCCATCACTGTCAAACCCCTTTGTAACTTACGTAAAATGAAAATAAAACAAATGGGGTTTTTCATAATTAGTTATATTGTCCTTCTTAAATCATACCAGGATCTGTTCCTCAGTGTTGCTTTTGCAATCGCTGACTGTTTCTGAGTGGAATAAAAATTGGACCATGCAGCAGAAAAAATATGTTTGAAGCTGGTAATAGTAGCGTCTCAACCAGCGCTTGCCTGATTGCTTAGGTTTCCACCTGTCGTGGTTTTGGCCAAATCGGCCAATAGCCGGCAACAGATGTCCCCCCCCAGCCTCTCGTGCACGGGGAGGAGGGGGAGAGATAGAGATTTACGAGTTTAGAAGAAACTAAACTACTTTAATGAAATATTAATAATAAGATAAAAAGGAAAATAATGAAATAGATACAGTATATACAAAACCGTATTAAGCTCCCGGATGATGTCACCGGCAGGCACTAGGGAAGTCCCAGGCCGGACTCAGCGACGTGTGGGAACCAGGTTCCAGAGTTGGAGTTGGGTACACACTGTTCGGGATCAAAGGCAGATGAACAGACCTCAGATGTCAGCCATTGAAGGAAGAGAGTTGACCCTTTGATCCCTCAGCTTTTATACCGAGCATGCGGCAGATGGGATGGAATACCCCTGTTAGTCAATTTTTTGGTCACCTGTCCTGTCCGCTCCTCCCCGCAGGTGGGATCCCTCTACACCCCTCCACTTCCGACCCTCTAACGGGGCAAATAACAAAATTAGCTGACCTTGGTTGTTATAGCAATAAGTATAAGCAAGAGCCTCTCTGCGTGCCATTCCTTGGCACAAACTGTCATCATTCTGAACGAACGGTTTCAGACACAACATGCTGTTAATTTCAGAGAGTTAGAAGAGGCCTACCTAAGAAATAAAATTACGAAAGTTGGTTCTGTTTTACCACAAACCAGGACACCATCTCCTTGTTTGCTCTCTGTGGCACCAGCAGCGGAACATCTAGGTTACTTGTAAAATAGTGCGATTTTCAGCCAGCTTGCCCAGTAAAAACAGGTAAGGCTTAAATGTGCGTTTGAAGGAGAAAATTGATATATACAATGTTTCAGATTCATGCTGGTTCTGTTAAGCTTTTTCCAGAATAGTTAAAATGATGTCTATAATCATTCAGCCAGTTTCAAAAGTGATGCCTAGCAGTCTTTAAATTTGTCTAACATGGCTCCAGTACTTTTTTTTCCCCCCCCATGCTAATAATTTTTATAAAAGAAACCAACAGATGCTAGGCCTGTTTTTAACATTTTTAGAGTTGCCGATTGTACTTTGTTTACTTCTTTATTAGCATAGTTTGGGCAGATCTAAAAAGATATCTAGATTCTTAAACTGATTTATTCACCTAAACTCCCAAATCATCTTGAACACCACCCTCAGCTTGAGATGAGTCACCCTGTGAAGTGTCTGTTTCTTTCCACTGAGAGCTCTGCATGACTAGTTTAGGCTTAAATATTTAGCTTCTGGACACCTAAGTCAAGGTAAATGAATCCTACTCAGGGTACTCAAATAATTGTCCAGCTGTCCTTTAACTATCTTTTCAGAATGGGACCTTTGTCTGGGGTACAGCACCTCAGAAAAGATTTGGGGTTGAGCACAGCCTAGGGAGTGTAATTATGTCCTCAATGAACTTGAATCATTTGTTCTATGCACACTTTCAATGAAAAAAAACCCCACTCAGGTGGAAAATGTAGCACAAGGAGCTAAGTCTGTTAGGAACCGAAGCTCTGCTGAGTTTCTGTGGTGCACATATTCCTGATTTAGGATTTATTTTTTTTTATTTTACCCTCTTTTCAATTTAGGAGGGAAGAGAAGAAAGGAAAGGAAGCGTGTTTTTTTCAGCATTTAATATCAGTCGGAACATTTGAGGATGCTCATACAACAATAAAAATACCTTCATCTTTTCCCTCAAAGCTATGAAGAAAGTCTGCTATAAACAGGGCTGCTGTTCAATTTTATTTTATGTTCATTTGTACTGGTACTGAAAATGAGCAACAAGGGAGACCACAGGTGTTCCGGCACTAAAGAACTGGAAAACAAACGCAATGCTTCATTTTCAGCCAGAGGCAGGTTACAATGTTTACTGGGAAAAGGCTTTTAATAGGAGGAAAATTTGTGGTAAACTGATGGTGACATTAAGCAGAATTGACTATAATTGATTAATGTAATCTGAATATTTTATGATTATCTGAGATATGGCTACCGTACAATGAAAATTTTGCAACACTCAAAGCCTGTGCACAAGGTTGTGTCTTCTTGCATAAATCTGAGAGCATAAAGGGGGGCGGAGGAGTGCTTTAAATTGCCAAGGATGATTTGGATGATAAAATTTAAGTGCAAATGAATATTAATTTTTAGTGCAGTAAAATTAGCTGACTCTCTGAAGATTGCTGGTACTTAACCTTTTCTGAGTACAGTGATCTGCTTTAAGCTGAAATTTTAAATTATTTTCTCTTGCAATTTACGTTGATTTGGTGTGTTTGTGATAGTCTGCTCTGGTTTGGACCCCATAAGAGCACTCGTGGGAGATGGGAAGTTCTGGGGAGGGGAGCAGGAGCTGCATGCTGTGAGATTTTAGAAGAAATGCCCTGTTTGCACTTAGTCACTGACATCTTGGCCAGGACAGTTTAGTACCAGTGACCTCTTCAGCCAGGGGTAAGCTCCCTTGAAATGAATGGATACCTGGTGTTTCCTTTGGGGCAGTACAAAGAACAACATGAAATTTTGAACACCGGACTTCCCAGAGGAAAGCCCTTGCCATCCTCCAGGCTACTTTCTCTATGATACTAGGATTTTGTGTACCTTGCCAAAGGGATCAGTCTGCCTTCCAGTGAGGATACATCTTTGTTCTTCTTGGGTAAATAACGTTTTCTAAAAATTTGCAGTGAGGAACACTGGAGTTTCTGTTGGAGTCACAGACTAAGCTACCCCACCAAAAACTACCATCATCCTCCCCACCCCCAGGCCAAGTTATCTTAAGATAAACAAACTTGTCAGAACTCATTTTGACTTCCTTTACTTTTCCTTTAGGAGTGGTAGCTTCTTAAGTCACTCTCTTGTGGTTCAGAGTTCAGGCCAGGTCTAGACTGCACAGTCAAGGAGCTATATGTTACCTGAATTGTCCATGGTTCGAATACTCTGCACATTTCATGAAAATGAGCCTTCTCGTAAATTGCTATTAGAATTGCCATAATCACTACTCATTAAAAAATTCAGGGTTTTTAGTCAGACTCATTTACAGCTTATATTGGACTAATATCCTTACAGTTTTCCATTATGAGAAGATTAGAAAATGTGTTCTTCCATTGTGGCAGAGCAAATCACCATCATAGCTGAGATGACTGAGAATCTTTTTTGCAAGCAATTTTATTTGTGTTCAGTAAATCTGTCAGACATGAAGTCATGATATAAGTAATATTGCTACAACATACTCATCTTTTAACTACTTCTGACACTTTTGTGAGAAATTGTCCAAGAACTTGCACTCTGAGTAAAATTTATTTATCTAAATTAATACTATGTGAGTAGTTAGATTTTCTGGATAGAGGAAAAAGTAATTTCGCCATTGAAATGTGTGTTTGTGTTCTTTGTCATTATACAAACCCTAATCCTACAAGGAAAAAAAAAACAAGCCATGTGTGACTCTCATATGTGAAAGGAAATGTCTCATTTGTGAGACATTACAATTCTAGCTCAGAAAAAGGATGTTATGGAAAAACAGCTTGACACACTGGCTGTTTTTTCAGGTATTTGATTTATCTGTTATTTGAAATACTTTTTCAGAAGATAGTACATTTTTTAAGTCATTTCAGATATTGAAACATTTTAGTCTGTGTAAATGCCATTAGAGCTACAGTGTTTGCCAATTATTTATGAACTTCCTTTTCCTCTTTCGTTCCCCAGAGTTCAGTTTGCCTCCGCCAATGTGGCTTCCCTCCACCATTGTGGTTTCCACATCACTGCATGAGAATCAAGGCGATATAGAAAATAGTTGTCTCTTTCTATATTTGGTGGTAGGATTCTCAAATCCATTTGCTGCTTTCATTTGCAATGTTGTGGTTAATCAAGGGACAGCCTTTAGGAAATAGTTATTGGCAATCAGCCCAGTTGCAAGAAAATGAACTTTATGTAATACAGCTTATCAGCCAGGTCTTTAAACTGCTGGAAGCCAAACCATCCTTTTCCCCTGCCCAGCCATATATGGCCATCAAGGAGAAATCCCTTCCCTTATCCCAAATGTTCAGGGAAGGACCTTTTGGTACCGTTGCATTTCAGGGTACATAGAGTTAAACGTGGAAACCTTCTCAATGGTGGGGACTCGCTAGAAAAAGCAATGAGGAGTTAAATGACGTGACCATTTCTAGCTTTTAAACCTTGCACTTACTTGCACGGGTTTCCCAGTTGAACTTCAAAGGGTTGGTCAGAGACGTAAGAACATTATTATTCAAAAATTCCCACTGCGTGGGAGGGTCGGGGGAGGCTGCCACCACAGGAGGTGAGGAGGGGAAGGCAGCAGTCACTTCTCCACACATCTTGCAGCAGGCATGATTTCTGAATTTGCAGCCGAAAGTGGCTGTAAATCTCTTTCCTCTGCACTCTCTCAGCTCTGATTATAATGAGCAATCAGAGTGGCTGAAGTGTTGCCTTGCTTTCTAGATGAAGCACTTGTAATACTACATTGAGCACATTTGAATACTAATTAGAGTAACAGGATCTTTTAAACAAAATGTGCAGCCTGGGGAGAAACATTATTAGAAGTGAGTTCCATATTTGACACATAACTGCCCTAAGTGTATGCATCTATGTTATAGGTGTTGTTCAATAAAAAAGATACACCTAACATATCAGCAAGCAATTACAAATATCATAGGACAAAATCATATTAGATTTGCATGTTGCTTTATTCTGTATGTATACAACACATCATGCCCCACTAGATGCGTTCACGTTTCCAGATGAGAGAGAATAACGTAAGAACGGGCTCAGCCTCCAGCTCCTGCAAGTTGCAGGACTGAAAGCTTGGCTAAGAACATAAAAAACAGTGAAAGCTGAGAGGTCTTCCAAGAATTTGTTGTTTAAGGACATCCTGAACTGCAGGAACATCAAGATTGCCAAGACTTTTGTGTTTAGCTAGTCATATGGAAATATTTCCGTACTCATAATCATCCTTTTCATCTTGATCTGGTTTTGTTTCTAATATTTTTTAAATTGGGGCACCAGAACAGTCTTCAGTATTGAATGTGGGGGAATAGTACAGGTTTTGCAGTGTCATAATTCTGTTTGATGTTTCATTTCTTTTGCCTTCTTAAAAATACCTGATCGAGGATGTCCTTTTTGTTGGACACTGAGCAAATTCTTTCTGTAGAACTGAATGTAATGCCTCCAGGATCTTTCTCCTGAAATAACATCTGGAGTCTTTCATAGTGCACGCAGATAGATCTGTTTTTTATCACTGGAGAATTTTTATTACTGTTCAACTCATTTTCTGGATCACTTATGAATAGTTTAACAGAACATGTCCCCAAATGGTTCTTGTTGGATTCATCTAGCAACTTCCCTAAAATGAACACCTATTTCCTAACTTTTGTAATGCGTAACTTGATGAACGCTCCAACTGCTACCTCATTATGGAAAAGGGCAGCAGTGCTGCTATTTTATTCAGTAGGAGTGTATTCAGAACATCTATCTTATTTAGTCCCTTGCTAGTTTATGGATACAAAAGAAGCTTGAGCCTGAAATAACTATGAGATCTCCTTCACCCTAATGTGGCACTGCTGGTCCGACCCTTCAGTGTTTGAGGAGTATTACTGTGGACAGCTCTGGTGTCTATAGATTTCAGGGATAGGAAGCAACTGAACAGGAATTTAAATGGCCACAATCTGGTGTTTAGGATCAAAATCATGCCTAAATCCTGGGTGTTTTAGTTCTTTTGCAGCTATAAGCTGAGTAAGTAGGTTACGCAGTTAGAACAGTAAAGGTTTGGAAATCTCCTTATGTAGGCACCAACAATAGCAATTAGGCACCGGAGCGATGCCTGTGTGCATCAGTGGATTTATTCTCTCAGGTGGTATTTGGGAAAGCATCCTTCATCAAATGGGTGGTTAAGCAAGTAGTTACCTTTAAGTGTGTACTTGGAGCTTTCATCATGAAATTGGTTTTATATATACAAATAAATGAATTCCCAAAGTGAAACTTTAGTTTCCTTCATAGTCAAAGGTAAGTGCACAAATTAGGCCTCCACTGCTTGACTCTTTGGAAATCAAGCTTTTCATTCTGCTTGTAATAAAATACCTTAGGCGTGGATTTTTCCCTCCAGAATTTTCTCTGTGGTAGGAATACTCTTTCTACTATTTCCTTCAGGTGACCAAAACCAAACTCTTTAAAGTACTTGACTACTACGCAACTGGAATTGACTTATATTTCAACTCCATATGTATTTCTATATAGTTGACTTACATTTCAACTCCATATATATTTCCATAGTGCATAACAAAAGAATTAATTCAGAACCTTGAGAACTTCAAAACATTTCTTTTCATGCAAGTCCCTATACTTAAAAGACAGAATGCCCTTTGCAAATCTTGTGATACAAATATTCTGTCTATTTATTTCTTGGAGAAAATGCTGCATTTTCATAGGAATATTATTATAATTATTATTATTATTAATAACAATAATAATACTTATTATTATTATTATTATTATTATTATTTTTATTATTATTATTATTATTATTTAATGACAGAGAAGGAAAAAAAAAGAGGAAAAGAGGATATAGAGATTTAATTTAAATTTTCCAGGTTTTATATTTTTAATGGCAAATATTCTTTCTGATTAAACACAGCTTTTGAGAACACTCTTCATACTTCACAGATATCAAGATGAATGTTTCCCGAATAATAAGAATTGTAGATAAATAAATATCCTACTATTATTGTCAGTGTATAGAATTCTTGGCATAAATACAGTTAACCTTCTTTTCAAGATGTCTGATAATTTTTCATCAGCTAGCTTTTTGAATTACCTAAATAATTAGTAGAGCTTTCTTGTGTCTATAACATTTGTATCTCTGTCTCTGAAAAAAGAGATTGAAATTTATAAAACCAAGATAACATTGTCCAAACACAATGAAATAAATAGAGCTAGAAAGATGTAATAGAACAAGTACAATGACTTCCCGACAGTAAGAAAGATAGCAGAGGAAAAGAAAGTATGTTTTCCTTTGACCCGTGTGAACAAAGCTGTGACTGCTTTGCTCAAAGGGTCTTTCTTGTGCCACAGGCTTGTTGCTTTATTTTTGACACAGTAAGCTCTTAAAGTTCTTACAATGTCATCAGCCATTATAAAATCTCTCATCTTACATTTTTTAAATCATTAAATAACTGTATTTATCCTTTTGAATGTGTAGATTTGGCACTTGACAGTCAGCAGCCTGGTGTAGTTGAACAAAACCCTGTATCATAGCGAGGAGCCCTTCCTAAAGTGATGGTGAGGTTTGGGAACGTGGTCTGTGCTCGTTAGTGTTGGTCACTTTGTGCAGAGACTCATCCTCAGCAGTAGCTCTAGCAGGCACAGCTCACACTGTGGCAGAGCCCAAATGACTGTTTTTAAACCCTGAGATAGTCATGTGTATCATCTAGCATTCAAATCTGGTGATTGAACTAGGGAATGCATTGAAAGCAGCAGGCCTCATCCAGGTGTGTATTTAGGTTGAAAATTAGACATTTATAGCTGAAAAAACAATCTCTATCCCAGGAGTGTTTTGCAGACCTGTTCAGCAAAGGCAATAATTTATGTTTTCTTTCCACTGACACATGTAGCCCTGTATCTCAGTAAATGTGGTGTTGCCATCACTTGTCGCAGGCTGCAGACTTTGTGAGGAGGCAGCAGCACAGGGCTTGGGACCTGACAGGCTTCTTCTGGAGTGGCCTTGGTCTGCCCCCGGCTCCCTTGGAGCTGGCTTACTTCTAGCAGCAGTTACCTAATGGCTGAGTGATTCTTACCTATGTTGGTTTAGCTTTTGCCTAGATTTGTACTATATTTGTAACTAATAGATAACGAGAATAAGTTGTTACTCTGTGTAGAGGCTGCTGCTATGGCCCTAGAATAAAACTGCAGCATAGGGGAGTACAGGGGTGGGATGGAGGTGGAGGCCTTGAAAGCAAAGGCACGGGATGATGAGGAAGGCTCCAGTGCTGTATATAGGGACTTGGCATCGAGGTCAGTGACTGGTCATTAAAGGAGTGCAGCCTTGGGAGCTGGGCAAAATCACAGAATCATAGGATCATAGAATGGTTTGGGTTGGAAGGGACCTTGAAGATCATCTAGTTCCAACCCCCCTGCCACGTGCAGGGACACCTTCAACTAGACCAGGTTTCTCAAAGCCCCATCCAGCCTGGTTTAAATAACTTTATGAGTAACATAGATCACTTCATTAGTAACAAAGAACGCAAAGAAAAAGTACACAGCATATGTAAAACTTACCATATATCATGAATTTGGATGGGGATTGGAGTTACAAAATGATGGAGGAAGAGCAATTTATGTAGCAGGTTTACAAACCTCCAAGTGCTTCCTGGAGAGAGGTGGAAGAAATTATCACCATTGGTTTTATACGTCCTGCAGCAAAGGCCTCAAGGTGCTGCCAACTCCCAGCAATGACCCCAACCAGCTAGCTGAAGCCATTCACCTTAGGACCCCCCAGGGCAGCAGAAGGGGGAACGTAACACCAGGGAAAGGATCAGACATTAGAAAGTTTGTGTATATGTCATTTAACTGCATGAATTTGAGCTGAAAGTGTTAGTATGGAAATAGACTAGTAATAATTCTTTGATTAGACTTTTACATCTTTATTAAGGAAAAAAAAAAGACTTCATCTAAGATATGTTTTTGCCCATAGTAAGAGTGTAACAGCTTGGTGGGAGTTCAAACAACCTACTTTGTAACTTGGTTGCAACAAATTGGTAATTAGCCTGTCATAAATAATGACATGACATTTTGTACTCGCTAATTACGGCAAAGTTGTCTTGCTGAATCTGAAGGCACCCTGAATGCAATGATCTCTAGTTGTGATCATAAGTTTTAAGATGAACATAATCTTCTTAGGAAGATTCTTTAGGTAAGGTAATTGTGCATTTCTTGAGGTTCTTTAATTTCCTACATTAGCTTTGCAAACTTGCAATTCATTGGTTATATTCATTGAACATCTTCGGCTTGTTTACTTCTAGCAGCAGTTGTCTAATGACCTTCTTACCTATGCTGGTTTAGATTTATACAAGAATAGGAACATTTCAAGGTTCGTGAACTCTATCTCTGCTCTATCAGTTTTCTGGCAGGTCATTTATACATAGATCATTAGTTGTTGGTCACAGTGGTCACTGGTTGTAGCCTCAGTTTTGGCACACACCACTTTAATGTGTTAACCTTTCTCCTAAACATTTATTTTCTTTCACAGAATTTGTAGTTTTTGTTCATTTGACATTCACCCCAGGTATTCAGGCTCTTTCAATAGTGATTCAATGGTTGTGTTATCATCACCTTCTTCCACTGATTTGCCTTCGTTTTCCTTCTCACCTATCTAAACAAAAATATGATGTAGGTACAGCTTAGTACCTCTTTGCCATTAAGATATTGGTGTATTTCATTATGAAAAGCATCAGGAAATAAAGCACCCTTGAACTGAAGGGCCTGTTTGCCCAAGGCAGTACTGAATGTACACAAATCTCTGCTCCATTTCACCAAAGTAACTACAAGAATTTTAATGATGCATCAACTATAGAAAAATAATTGCTGTCACCTGTATCTCCAGAAATTTCCTCTGTTGTAAGAAGTGTTCTTTCTATGTGCCTGTGTTTCATTATGGGGTCTCTATGGCTGACTGTAGGGGTTGTACACCCACTCTTAGCTTTGCTGTGGGAGCTCTCCTCATGTACTCACCATCTCCATCTTCTTTATTCTTCTTTCTGGAGTGAGAATAACTAGTTTGAACGCAAGAGTCAAGGAATGCTAAGCTCTTTTAGCTTCACTCTGTACTCTGCTGAGAACTGTTCCATTCCACCTCATCCATTCTCAAATTGTTCCTCTTTTTTTTTGTTTCTCTGTTTCTCCACTGACCTAGGACCTGAAAGCTTTTTAACCCCAAAACAGGTACCACCAAGAAATTACTTCTATTCTGATCTACTTCTTACCATATAGTTCACTTGTTACTTTTACTATAATCAATGTTGCAGACATCATCTTCATTTTTCCATTTATGTCCAGATTAAAAATTAATAGGTTTGCATTTGTCAAACTGCATGCTCATTAATTTTCTTCTGCAGAATTGTCCATTGATCTTATGAGTAATGCGTCTGTAGCAATAGCACTGTGATTATCATCTTTGCCTAGTCTCTGTGCTGTGCTTTTATTTGCAAATTCTTGCAAGATATGAAATACACTGCAATTCTCATATTCTTTTTCAAGTACTCGTTGTTTCTTTTCATAGCTGTATTTGTTACTTTATAGGAAGTTCTATGTAATTGCATTGACGAAATTTATCTCTGAGATCTACACAATTCCTGCTGCAGGTTTCTTTTCTACTATTCTCGGATATTCTGTTATTTCAATTTTATGAGGTCACTTCTTATTCATCAGTCTGGATTGTGTAATTTTGTTTGCTATGCAAACTCCATTTGTTCTTTCCAGTTCCTTTATTCAAACATCTTGGCCGGGTTTACAGCCAGAAATCAGTTCTCTGTCAGCACACATCCTTCTAAAATGGTAAGGCTGCTTTGTTCTCCAGAGATAATTCATCGTTTTTCTTGGCCTTTATGTTCTTATCACTCACATGCTTCACTTTTGCGGAGGTTGGTATTCCTCAAATTTCTGCTACAGAGTTTTATAATTCACGTTCCCTGCCTTGGTCAACTGGAAATTATAAAGCACAGCAGGTGTTTGAAAATATCTGTTATCTTTCATGAGGGAGTGGGTTATGGAGCCACGCATCAGGTTAAGTGCGGGTGGGCTTCAGCACCGTGTGACAGACACGCTGTAAGGCAGCAGATAAGGATGATGGAGGCCTGAAGCACATAGTGTGAGAGGAGCTGCATTTGGGTATGGAATATAGTACTGTCAGTCTTGAGAGACGAAGGGAATTGGCAGGCAGAAGGGAGTGCAAAAGGATCAGGACAAGGGGATAGTTGTCTCTGGAGGGTGGTGTGTGTTTCTTCTGCTGTACTCAACCTGCAGTGCAGTTAATCATCACTATGCAGTAAATAAGAAGCATATTATTAACCTGAGGGTCAGTGCTAAGAGAGATTGCCATCACTGATCCAGAACCCCGGGGAATCTATTCCATTAATTTTATAAATCAGAACTGATCAGGTCCCAGGTTTGGGGTTTTCTCCTAAGATCCAGTGCCTAAGACTTACCTGCATTTTGATTGTTTTCAGAGTAGTTCTCTGCAGTGAATCCATCAGGCTTTCAATGCACATTGTCTTTCACTGAGATGCAGTTCGCGTCTACGCGAGTAGGCTTAAGCAGTTACAGGTCCTGTGCTAGGGCTGTGGGTGAATGACTGGGCTGCTGCATAGACCGTGACCAAGGCTGTGCAAGATCAACAGGGTCTGGAAAACTGCTGGACATGACATGGGAAATCGTAGACCGTATAAAGCTGTGAGAATCTGACAAAAATTACAGACAGCACCATAGGGAATAGTTGGACCTCACAGATGGTTAAGGCAGACTTATATGAGAAACAGACAAAGTCAACAGGTAATTGGACTGGTGCATTAGAGACCTTTGGGTGTACAGAGTCTTGCAAGGCCAACAGCACCTAGATAACCTTATAAATAATACCATATAAGATGGATTTATGATAATGTCACTCATTTTGCCTTCATGTAACAGATGCTAGGAAGACTCATAATCCATCTGGGTCCTTACCAGTACTACATGAGGTGTTTGTTCATTAGTGTTTCAGTTTGAATCAGAAGCTCATTTTAGAGAAGAGGGTCTAAACTAAACCAAAGTTTGGCTCCAGAAAGGTTCTCTGTCTTCTGACGGGAACTCAGCTTTGTGCAACCAGGCTACAGCTACAGCTAGCAGGAAGCAAAACCCACTGAAGTGCTAGAGAAGGGGTCGTGCTGTCATCCTAAATACAAATGTGGATGTTGGGTCCGCAGCACTGACCGTTTTGCTATGCAGTTGGGCTGTGCTTCTTGCTAATGAAGACTTACAAAGGTGTTGTCCAACTTCACGTGCTCCTGGGAGAGCCCATTCATCCTTACTGCACTTGGAAAGCTGTATTACCTACCAGTGGGTGTAAACTTCCATATCGACGAGTGTCTCCTTGACAGTGTGAGTTACGTCTGTTGTTTTGCTTGTTAGCTGCCTGATACCTGACATACAATTAAATGCAAGGCTACATACAGTCTTAAAATACTCAGTCATATTCACTGGCTTTGGAAAGCAAAGCTTGGTACAGTGCTCACATGGTCTATTAGTTCTTACTCTTCCATATTTTTCCTGAAGTGAATTAAGTTTCTCTGTATCAACACACACAATTGCAATAAAAGAAGCCTTTCTCTGGCATTTTACCCTGCTGTGGGAAGTGGTACTATGTGAAAATTCAGTCTTTAATCCTATGCGTTGCAAAAGAAACAACATCATTAGACATCCTCAGAAAGAAATGCTGAGGATCTCACGGTCCTAGCCTGCTGTTTCTGACAGCTATAGAAATGACTGCTGAGTAGTGACAGAAAGCATGTGCTGAACCGAGGAGGACAGTTATAAAATCATGTGTTTTAGGAATTCCTGAGTTTGTCAAGAAAATAAAGGAGAAACATTGTTACCGTTGTTACCACCATACAAGCATATACTTAAATTTCTGTAAGACAGGTCTGCATTTTAAAATCTGGTTGCTGATGTCTTAGCTGTGCAAAATCCTCATCAAAATAATGAGCCAAACATTATTTTTTACTCTTTCTACATTTGAAAAGAAGATTCAATTTGTAATTTTTTCCGAAGTTTGTTGGTAGTCTTCTCCTGAAGGACAAAGTTTGGGGCTTTCTGGTGCTTTTTCAAAAGAATCTTAAAAAAGTAATATGAAAGAACCTTTCAGCAATTACTAGGATGTCTCTTTATAACTATTAAAACTTAATTCTGTTGAAATACTTCATGTCAAATTATTCCAGAAGCTGCAATCAAATGTTTATTTCCATAAGACTAAAAAGTACTGTAACATTTCATGATAGACTGTCATATTATGCTCTGGTTCTTATGGACATTTCAATGAGATTTCAGCGATAAGCTAAAATGCCAAAGATACTTTAACAGTAAAGATAAAAATATTCCACCATCTGTGCTGCTTATCTTAATTTTTAGTTTTTAGTTGAAAACAATTATGTAAATTTTTAACTTTTTAAAATAAAATGATGGATCATATTTATTGAGTTATGATTTTATCATCGTCTGAACAACCTTGACTTATCACGGAGTCAGATCTAGGGCTCTGGAGCTAAAGGATGTAACCATTGTGTATTCTGTGAAAAATCAGAAAGTCCTTGGGGCTGGATCTTCTACTGTAGATAAAATGAATTGTATGCATAATGTTTGAATTAAATAAGCTAAGTAAATAAGAATTGTAATCTATTGATACAATTTTTATATCTTAGATATCTAAATGTTCATAAAGTATTAT
The DNA here is from genome assembly GCA_013398915.1 of Dromas ardeola. Lineage (NCBI taxonomy): Eukaryota > Metazoa > Chordata > Aves > Charadriiformes > Dromadidae > Dromas > Dromas ardeola. The sequence continues at coordinate 156,970 of VYZM01017436.1, read as the reverse complement.
TTTAGTATATACTACTAAAAAGCTATAATTTCTTAGCCAATTTTAAGCAAATTAGTTTACTTCTTTTTCTGTGATTATGTTTTCCATCTACAAAATGCAGATACACATACATATTTTCTTCAAAATTACATTTCTCAAAATATTTTTGCGAACTGAGTTTTTCGACTCATCATTTCTTCAGCATTACTTATTGCTATCTTCTGTAGTAACGACATAAATTTTTCATTATGTTGTCATAGCCAATGCCATTAACATGATCACTATTTTATATCTTTGCTCTTTATGCAGAGGTAACTACTAAGAATGTGTATTACAATTTACATTCACTACCTCAAAGCCTTGTATGAGAAAGTGGATTGACGTTTCAGAGCATTACTCTAACATAAAGCAGGATTATTAGGCTTATTTTATAGCTGGAAAACTGGGACCCAAAGATTGTCAAGAGAAATCTAGGTGAGGTGAATCACCATCTTAACCAGTGTACACTAGATTGCATAGGTGCTATATATCAGAACTGGGACTGAAACCCAGACCTCAAATAGAAGTACTAAGTACTAGGGCATACTTTCCTTCAGCGGTACTAAAATGTACAGCCTTCAGATTTTCATTAAGTAACTTAAAGACTTTAATAAACAATAGCATTTGTTAAAGTGCTCCAAAATGGTTAAATGGATCTTCTTTTTTTTTTTTTTTTTTTTGCGAACAGCTAAAATTCAGACAGATTAATGCAGCTTTTCCATTATGGATTTAATATTTCAATACTCGCTTCTGGAGTATTTAGCATTTTTTCACTGTGCTGATTAAAATCTGTTGTAGATGATAATTATGCTGGTTTTATCATTCAAACACTCAAAATTGATTTTTAAATCTTTAAGTGGCTTGTACTAGACTTTTATTTCTCAAAGGGTTTAGAAGTCTGCTTATATTATGTCCTTTCGTCATGTTCTCTGTAAATGCTAAATCAATGCAAAATCAGTAGATTCCCAGTTCTAAAAAAAAACCACCCTTTTTTCGTAGGAGGAAGAACTAAGGAAAAGTGGAGAAGCCAAATACGCACACTTGAGCGATGAGCTTCACGTATTAATTGAAGTGTTTGCTCCACCTGGGGAAGCGTATTCTCGTATGAGTCATGCCTTGGAAGAAATAAAAAAATTCCTCGTTCCCGTAAGTGGCTTATAGCATTCTTCTGTGACTGGTTATGGTTTTGCTGCATTGAATTTGTGCCTTCTTTAAGCACTTTTAGCTAAGGGAAAAAAAAAAAATAGTTCTGTCGAACATTCATCTTTTCGTTGTTTCATCTCAAGGAGATGCCAAACAGGCCATTAATTGTCATAGTTGATAGCCTGATATATTTTCTAGATGTTTTATTATTTCCATTTGTCATTGTTTTTTGCTTTTCTTTCTTGGTTTTTGGAGGGAAGGGTGGATTACTTTTTGCAGACATTAGTCATTAGTATGGGAGTACACTTTCAAGTTTTTTGATATTCAAGTCTACAGACATTTTTGTATATGTAATGACTTATCTAAATACCTTGCTAATGAAGTTAATGAGTTTCTTGTAGAACAAACAGCATGGGCAAAACATTCCTCAGGCATTTCTGTTCAGGCAGCTCGTCATGACTCAGACCACAGTTTAGCAATCCTCAATCAGCTAGGAGAGCACAGAAACATATTCAGAAGTGGGGAACTTTTCCGTTTGATTTATACAATACTAATATACTATATCACTTTCTGAAATGCTTACCATTTTGTCTATTGATTTTCCATCAAATTCTCTGAAATTTATTTTCTCCGCATCTACGGAGTATTCCATTATATTTTCATACTTAAAATTTGTCCTAGAATTTGAGCATATGCATACTAAATACTAAGTAATGGTTGCTTTGTGTAGTACTAGAATTATGTGAGTTATGGTCTGAGGTCTATCCTGAGACTATTTAGCACTCTAAAAATGTTCAGAACTTGCATTCCTAAAAAAAATTTTAATGGGAGCTTGTTTCTATTTGTGATAAAAGAATGAAGTCCAATAACCGTTCCTATCTCTTAATAATAATGGAAGGATTCAATGAATGCCTTTTTATTATAAGTAATATGAAGCCAAGATAAGAAATGATCAGGTGAGGCATACGCATATTTGCATGGCAGAACTTAAAATTCATTTGAAATTAACTTAAGTAAAAGTAACTTGAAATTGTTAAAAATAAACAGCTGGATATTTATTTTAAATAATAAAGTTTATTGGCACCAAGTGAGTGCCCATAAATGAGCTAGATTTTAAACAAGTTGACTCTTTCTGATTCTCCCTTTCCATCCCCTTATGCTTCCAGTTTGGGAACACTGGTAATAAAATACTATTTCAAATTCTGGGAAGTAACCATGAGACAGTAAAGCAATTTTTTTCATAATTTCTGACTCTGTGTTGAACATACAGTACAAGGGACAAATAAGATCAGTGTCATAATCCTGGCAACATAACGTGGAATGACATTTTGGGTACAAGTTAATGGCAAAGATCCACCACACCATAACACTGAAAGAAAATTTATAGTTAAGTAACATGTTCCTGAGAAGTCTGGAGTGTTACAGCTGGATATGGTAACCGGGCTAATTACAAAGATTGCCAGTCTCTCTCCTTTGGATAACTCTATTTCCGGTTGTTAGTGAATTTGCCAAACTTCAGTTTGTTTCTGTAAGAGGTTCCTGTTTAAAGTTATCTTTGTACATCCTCTTTATTCTGGAAGAGAGCTCCTGCATTATAGCACGGTGCAGTGATGAGGGTACCCATTCCTATGCCCCCTGGTTTTTTAACATCCATTGCATATTCTGTCCAGCCTGAGAAATCTGCTCTGGGTGGTAAGGGAGAGAGAATAGTGCGTGGTGACACTGGTGTTAAAATTTGTGGCATGTTGCTGTTGTAAATATTCAGCATCTGCGCAAACATATATTTTGTGTGACACATTATTTATTGATAAGGATTATATGTATTTTCCAGCACGAGCATAATAGCTACACTGGAGGATATATAAAACCAGGTTCTTTGTTACAAGATTTTGAACTTGGTTGGCAGCGGCAATAATCATTCCAAACAAGTAAGAATTGTACTTTATGACTTGTTTGTTAGTTTTATCCCCTCTGCTTCATTTCAGATTTACAACAATTTACAAAGCAATTATTAACTGGCTGGTTACAACATGTGTCAAGGGGTTTACACTCAAAAAGCTTGCACAAGATAATTTCCTTTTTGTTCCCTATTTACAGCATATCTTGAATTTGTTTTATGGTGTTCTGTTGTTTATAAGACCTAATTTATTGCAGCAGTGAATACTAGAATTGCATGACAGGGATGAAAGCAGTAGAATCTAACAGTTTTATTTATACCAAATCAAGGATGTAATAAACTATTCAAATGAGTTTTCACATTGCTTATGAATTTTGTGAAGTTTAAGTAAAATATTGCCCACAGAAATTACACTGATTGTGTCAGTAAGATGGAAGAATGTTTTTATACTTTATCCATAAGTTTTAATGAGACTGAATTTTTAAATAAATGTCTAGAGAACATAATAATAGAAAAAGAGAAAAATGTAGAATAGGACTGAGGAAAAACAAAAAGAATATTTATTAATTGAAGCAAAGTTTTAATGAACAAAGAGTTTTGATTTAAATGGGATTACTTAATTTTCACCTTCGACCTTGCCCAATAGTATAAAAATTTTTACTAGTGAAGATTTCGCCTCCAGGTCAGAGGCAGAGACTAAGTACCGCTATTTACACTGGCTGTTCCACATGTTAACACGTTTCAAAGCTGCAGGCGACTCGGCCTCAGGTGGTGCGTTGGGATCCCTCCAACAGGCATTTCAGGGAATGACTGAACCCCCAATGTCTGCAGCCTTCGGCAGTTCGCCGGCCGACACGCTTTTAAAGCCAAGCTGCTTCATTTACTGTCTGCTGCTTCCGTTTGGCAAACGGCTTGAGGTCTGCATGGGAGCTGCCGTCGGGGCGTTGCTGACTGGTGGATAAGATTTATTTTGCAACTGACTTTGCAAGATCTTTTGTGAGGTTTATGCAAAACTTTGGCTTTTGGGTGGTTCTTGTATCCAATTACCAGCTAGATACTGTGCTCCATTTTATTTTGATGTTTGCTTTCAATATGAAAATTTGAATATAATCAAAATATGATCGAGACCCATGATTAAGAAAGGATTAATACCTCAGAGTTTTGAAATGTAACTGCCTGCTCCATTTNGTTGCAAAATCTCCATTCTTTCCTATACTGAAAGCTTTTTTTCCCTTTTTCCTTTTTTTTTTTTTTTTTGGCAACCTAGTAAAAATAAAAAATGAAATGTGCTCCCCCAAGTCAAGGTTTTAGGGTAAAAATCAAATTTGGAACTGATGTTAGCATAATGTAAGTTATCCAGTATTAGCTATGTGGAAAGTACAAACAGTAGGGATACATAGGAGGAGGACATGTGTTTCACAGATTCACCTCTGTGGCCAACACAGATTCAATAAAATTCACAGGAATCTGCCTGCCAAGTACTTCTGACCCCATCTGCCAGGGACCTAGGTCTGGTTGAGGAACCTAAGGCTGATGTTATGTCTCAGTGCCTCAGAATGGGATGTAGGGTCAGTGAACTAGGAGATGTGTAAAATGGCCAATATGGGGGGAAATAGCTGATTTTAAAAGGTTCATATCTATTAAATGCTTGAAACATTCTTCACCCTTAATGAGCAATAAAATGCTACATTATTCTTATCAGATATGACTTTATCATTCTGATTTACGTCCAAATGTACAAATATATTTTCTGACCAAGCTATTATTTCAATATAGTAAGGGGCTATGCCATCTTTAGGAGTCTGTGTTGCCTAACACATGCTACATCTTTTTCTGATAACCATTTTCATCCCTTTAAGCAGAGCATTTTTATTTGACATGGTTAGCATCCCTTGGGACGAGGAGGGAAGCAGATACTGATCATTCATTTTATGTGCGAGTGCTCTGTAATAGGGAGCTATTATGTAGAGGGCAGGTTGCAGCTGCGGTGACACGACCGCTTTAAAAAGATTGTTTACAACTGTGCGGTCAGATGATCAGAAATTGAACCAATTACCACTTTAAGAGCTGCTGTTCAACTTATTTGCATACATTTTGCTAACCACTTGTATCTGCTTTAAATTGAGGCATATTTGCACCACTCAAGGGCTGGGAGTAAACACATGGTCATTTAATGCAGTCCAGTTGATGGGCAACCGCTCATGATCATCTGCCGGTACACTCTGGAATTTTCTGAGGCTGTTTATCAGATCGGGTCAAATCAGATTAGATTTCTTTATGAGGAAATAGCATGATAAGGCAGCAGGTGAATGCAGGTTTTTATGTTGTTGTTGTTGTGAATTCAGACTACAATGTCTTCCAGACTTTCTTGTAGGTGCCTAAATCTCACCTTGCTCCGTACCATTGATTAAAATAATTTTCTTACCAGTCATTTAAGAATAGTAAGTGTTCTCACTGATCCAGCTTCCAGCATGAGCTCTTCAGTCCTCCTAACTGAAGATGGAAAATGACTGAGGAAAAAGAGCCTTCCAGTGAAATAAAAAGTTACTAACTTCATACTGGAATTTATGCATACCAGAAGTATGTATGAAAAAATTGAGATTTGGGGGGAATTGAAAAGAGACTTTGATACCAGTTTGTTTCAGTGGGAACAATTAAATAGTCTTCCAGTAGAGTTTAATCCCTTGAAAGTCTTTCTCTAGCTAACATTTCAAAATGAATTGTTTTATTTCAGAAATACATTTACAATATATATAGCAACTCATATCTACTACAGACCAAAGTTACTAATGATGTCTTATGCCATGTTGTGCTGGCTATACTGTAGTATATACAGCACACAGTAACATTTTTTTTTGTCAAAACATGGCTTTGACTGGTTTATAACAAGTGTATGTAGGTATATGACATTTATTTTGCTCATTTTTTTATAAGCCATCTGAATTTCTTCTTTGCTACAATATAATATGAAATCTCTATTTACATACCATTGTACACTCCATGGTTTTGCAATCTTACTTTTGTTTCTAAATGATTTATAGAGCTGGGGGGGGAGGAGTCAGTCTTCGTCCTTTTTCAAAGAACCTCAACAGGCAAAATATTTCCCTAACTATGATGGTGAGCAGCGGCACAGCTCCATCTCTAAAAGAGACATCTTTTATACCTGTCAAAATAAATAATAATTTATACTTGCACATTTGGCAAAGATACTTGCAATAATAAATAATTGCTACAGTAATTATTTAAAAACTATGATAAGAAAATTATTTGAGCAGCTATTTCAGTTGTTCTGGTTCTCCCAGTGTGCAACATCTCTGGCAATTTCACACACAAGTTTTGATAATCAAGAAAAAAAATTCAGAGATTCCATCAAGGCCCAAAATGTCATAGAGTTTTACCTCTTCACAGCTTTTTTTTTCCTAAACATTACTTATCAAATCAAATTATTATAACTGTGTTAAAACACAAGTGTACTCAAGAGAGTTATCATAGCTTGTGGACAGTGGTTCTTGACTCTTTGCAGACTCTGGAGTTTTTCTTAACCACGATATTGGCCCATTGAGCAGCAGCACTTGCGTAGTTTAAATCACTCATTTTAAGTTTGATGAAAATAACCTAAAGCTATGCCTCAAAGTGAAGGTTTGGCAATGGAGATGTACACTAAAATGGCCTTTTTAATTGAAAATTAAACTCCACTATTTCTCAACTGACTGAATTTTTATGTAGCTACTGACAAACAGTATAGACTACTGGTTCTTTGCAGTGAAGCTATGAAACGGATAGCAACACAAAGAGCACATAATCCCTCAAATGTCTTTAAAATTGTGTCGTGATGAGCGGGTCACCTATTGGTATGCCAGACCAACAAGTATCTTCTGCCTAGGCTTAGCTGCCCAGCTGCTTCAAGTTGGTATAGCTATTTCACAGCCTCACCTGTGCTGTAAGGGTTGATAATCCCACTCTGAGGGGATTAAGACCTTTTTAGATATGCCAGAGACATATTTAGTCTGTGAAAGCAATCCCTTGGTGATCTTTCTCTGACACACAGAGAAATCAATATAAAAGGCACAGGCTTATTGCCAGAGCCAGCCCTTTGTTTTGCCCTTCAGATTAACCAGAGACATTAACCTGATCGGGAATTTTACACTGACGATTAATCCGAGCATACTATTGAGACATTGCTGTAGTTTAAAGAAATATTTACAGCTTGCTTGGTGAATCTGTATTCATCAGCAATTTTTTAGGCTTGTCTTGCTGCTTCCTCTTGCTAGGGTGTAGGATTTTCACCAGTGACAGATCAGAAGCAATGATTTGGGTGTAGGTGATAAAATTAATTTTAAAGATATTTGAGAAATTTGAATTCTACAGTATTGCTCCTGGTTTCATAATAGCAGGTCTGTAATATGTAGCAAGAAGTTGGCTGTGGTATTACACATTCGGCTGTACAAACCCCTTCACCTCAGAGGGACCAGCAGACCCTCCTACACATCTGGCATTTCATTTAAGAGCTGCGTGTGTGAGTACAGATTTGGCCAATCACCTCATCAATAAAGGCTGGGTATTTGGCCCAGTGAAGCAGCTGCAACTTCATCATCTGAAAACAAAATTCCATGTGGTTCTGTATAAAAGTAGGCATGAAAAGTGTATCTAAAACAATTGTTCATGCAAATAATTACTTTGTAGTGAAGAAAAACAAAATGTGCAAGATTTTGTTATGTGTTTCCATCATATATACTAGTCTGGGATTTTTTTAGCCATCAATATGAGGAAAGAAAAGACAATATTTGGATAATAATTATAAGACTGAAAACAAGGAGATTAGTTATTATTTATTATTATGTGTTTATTTTTACTCTTTCAAGGAATTGGTTTGTGGCTTAGCCAGTTACTTTATTGTGTTTTGCTTATTTCAGCAAAATGACAATGGGATTTTTGAGGTTTAATTCGTTTGTGGAGGTAGACTCAAATAGAAAATTTGTTTTCTTGCTTTAATTCAAATTGAAAAGCAGATAATACCCAGGCAGCATGTTGGAGTTTGGGGTTTGTTTTGGGATTTTGTTTCTTTGTTTGCTTTTAAAAAAGGGGAAAGAGAGAAGGTTTCGGTGGCACTTTTAAACTTTTTATCTTTTTTTTTTTTTCTAATGTAGCAAAGGTCAGTGTAGCCAATTTTGAGGATGCTGAGTTATGCTTGCTTAGGAAAGCATGAAAGAAAATGCACAAATACAGAGTAATCTTTTCTCTGTTGTGTTCTTTCAGCTTCCAGCAGTCAAAAATTGAATCTTGTCAAGGCAAGACCATCTTGCCTTCTGCCCTGTGGTAGGTTTTTCTTCTCTTCCCTGAACTTGTCAAATTCTTTTTTGAACCTTAGTTAAGTTTTTGGCCTCAGAAAAACATCAGGCGGCAATGAGTTTGACGGTTAATTTTATGCACTGTGTGTAAATCAAAAACCCAAAAGCCCACTTACTCTTGTTTGTTTGAAGGCAGCTGCTTAGCACTTTATGAGTGCCCTCATCTTCACGCATGGCTAAAACCAATGGATGATCTTACACCAGTCCTCACTCTTACATTGCTCTGGGTTTGTTTCTTTTCTAAGCCCCCCATGTTTTCTTGTACAGTAGCTCTGATTATCCGTGTGACATACCTCTGACTATCCTTTCCCCATCTTTCTGTGTCTTCCTTAGCACACCCCTTTGGTTTTCTGTTGGGATGGGATGGCCAGGATGGCACACAGTAGCCTCATCTCGGTAGCCAAGAAGCAGTGCATCAATGAAATGGATCTTCTGTTGTGTTATGATTTAGTGTCAGTTTTTTTCCTAATACTATCTACCATTCTTCCCACCTGCACTGATTTCATGTTTTCCGATTGGCATTTGTAAAAAATCCAGGGCATCTTTCTTGAATCATAATAACTAATTTAGAGCTATTTACTTTCAGTATTTTAATGTTTATCAATACTTCGGTTTAATTATTTTCGTGTGCATTATTTTGCTTTTATCAGCTCTCAGTTTTTTTCTGCAGGTTTTGTTTCTAATAATTGAGTATAATGAGATATTTCAGCAATTCTTTGCAGTAACTTTAGATATTATTCCCCTGAATAACTTTAAATGAAATGCTGTCACGTCACTATTCATTTTTTTAAATATAATTTATAACTAGGATGAGCAAAACAGATTTTTTGAATCACTTAACAAACTCTTCCCCTCAGAAAACAGAAAATTATAAAAACAGCCCAGCTATTCTTAATATTCTTTCTTCTATAATCAAAGAAAGAATTATTAATCAAAAAGGTGCTTTCTCTTACCTTTTGACAACTTTTGGTGTGGCTGATGAGAGCTTTGATCTCCACCCATGGAGATCTTTAAAAATGGATGTCTCGTGTTCTGTGCTATGCCATATGACATAAACCTGTTCAGAAATTATCTGTATGAAGGATAAAGGTACATTCATCCACAGAATGGATGTATACAAGACCAGGGGCGACAGCCTGAACGCATTCAGTATGTGCAAACATGAGAAGGTTTCAGTAAGTGAAGGATATCTATTTATATATATTCCTGATGTTTTGAAAGGTTTAAAGTGTCCTAATGGCAAGGAATAATATGACAAAACTGCATTGGCATGAGAGATTTTTTTAAAGAAAAAATACATTCAAATATCAAGTTGAAAAGAAAAGATTGTTAATTGGCTATGAAAACAGCTTTCTACAGAAAAACCAACACCTTTAGCTTAATATGTTTTTGGTTCATCCTCAGTGATGAAGGGATGGCAAGAAATTATAAACAATCACTGTATAAAAATCAGGAAAAGATGCAGAAGGCAGATTAATAGCAATTAAATTTATAAAATAAAAATTCCATATTTAATTGAATAATTGTGAAGGAAATATGTGGCCAGCAATGCAATGATAATACAAATGATTTCAAGGAACATTAAAAATAAAAGGAATCCTGAAAAAGATATAGACTTCAATCTCTGGAGATGTTAACTTTATCAATAACGTTAATGATGCAGAAAAAGCAGAATGTTTCCTTAAATATCAGTTGTTTAGCTGGAAAAATATAGGATAGTGTAGTTGTATCTTACCAAAATGATGCAATACTTTGCAGTTACTAGTCGAGTAAAGTTAATTTCAAGAAAACTTGTTCAGAAAAAAGTCAGGAAACCTGAGAAGAAATCATAGTGTGCTGGTCTGAGAGCTGTCCTGCGAGCAGCAGAGCTAATGAAGGCTGGTTTCTAATGACTTCATGTCTTGTATTTGGATTTGGCGAGGGCAGGTATGGGATGTATTCTCTGTCTGAAACTTTCATGTATTCCAGACATTCACAACTTCATTCATTTGTGGGGTTTTTTTGTTTGACCTTATGTGAGCATTTGCTCTTCAGTAAGGGCACTAACTTTTTCTTCCTCACCCTTCTGGGTGAGCACTTTCATGAAACTGGGAAGGATTTAGTGTTTTAGGACTAGGGGACATCTGTCAGATACAGCGGCAGTTGACCAGTGGGTCAAAAGTTAATTGGGTTGGAATGACAAGCAGTGGAATAGAAACGTGGCCAGTGAAAGAAAAACTTGGGGTAGCAGCGTGACTGTGTGGTGATAATGCTGTGACCTGACACCAGTCCTTCACTGAATAGTTGGGAAAGATTGCAGCTTATAAAAAAAATGAGCAAGGAATCTAACCACTGCTTTAAAGTTTTTACGGCTTGATAAAAATAAATTTGTCAACAAATCTGATTTCATATTCAATGTGAGGGTTTGTTGATAAAATGAATTGTGTTAGTGACAGCTGATATTTCTGTAAAAATCTATCACTTGTATGATGTAAGTGACAGGGCTCAAAACTTCTTAATAAGAAAATTTACCTAAGTAGGTGTGTCTGACGCAGTTTTCTTAAGGAGTTGGTATGTGAAATTTCTTTTTCTGTCAAAGCTGGTTTGTGTATCAAATTTTGAAGATCAAGATTTGCATCTTGATATTAGATTATTTCATTTCAACATATTCCTCTCTCAACACAGCAGGTTCCTTTGGGTGAGACTTACAGAGGGGCACAAGTGGTGCAATACTTAGACCCTGTAGCAAAATCTGTAGCCATTAAGCAGGTGAAGAGACGTCTTGTGTGACAGTGGTGCCACAAACTGCATCCTAGCCATCAGCCCTCTTACACTAACAAGTAAAAAATGCTGAGCACTAGGATGCATCTTATATCCTGCGTCCCTGCTAGGTTTAGGCACTTAACTTTGGAAACACCAAGATGAGAGACATACCTCCAGGTAAAGTAAGAATAAAACTAGAAAAGGACTTCAATGAGAGGAATCATTCTCTGGAGCTGCCCATATTTCATTGACTACAAAGGGAAACCGTTGGTGACTTAGGTTAAAACAAAATGAAACTCTCATAGGTATGTAAGTGTTTTTTTTAAAGAAAGTCTATATGAAACGTACTCTTTCTGAAGAGTTACATGATGACACACTAGTGATCGATTTTGTTTAGAGCTGACTGGAGACCTTATGGATAAAGAGGAGTGAGGAGTCTGGTACCCAAAGCTGTAAATGCAGGTCAGTTGGGAATGATGGGGCAGAATCTCACCAGTGAATGGAGGCTGGAGCTCGTTCAGAGAGGAGGGCTGAGGATGAATTCAGAAGTCAACAAAAACATGCTCAAGAAGAAGTATCTCATATTTCCTATTTAAATTACTTGAGTACAATTACTGTCTACCTACTTTCTTGCCATTTTCTCTCAGCTGTTTGAAAACTGATGCACGCAGTTTATTTTTACACTTATTACTAACTAAACACAGAAAAAATTGGTACTATCTCCTTTAGACATGCTAGAACAAGATTTGTGTCTGTTGGACAATAATTCAACTTCAGCATAATTTTCATGGCTACATAACTTGTGAATGACCTGGCGAGTAACAACTCAGTGACAGCACTGTTGAAAATCAGAGTTTTTAGGGCCAGATTGGAGGAAGTGTGAAATTTTTGGAAGCAAGCAGTGTGACAAGCTTACTACAGAGTTAGCCTGAGAAGGACAGTACAAGAGGGAACTGAAAACAATGGAAAGTCCTTATTTTTCAGAATTTTCCTTTTGGTTGTTTCTTCACTTTTATAAACTGTGTTAAAATTCAAAAGTAAGATTTTGAACAGTAGTGGACCCCAGGCTCTTAATTAGGCTCTAAGATTAGGGATAAATGAATAGACATAATACTGTCTAGGAATTGTCAGTGGGAAAACTGGCAGGGAAACACAGGCAGAAGGTGATTTTTTCCAACCAGTGAAGGCTTCAAAAAGTCATGGCGAACTTTGTAGAGAAAAAAAAAAAAAAACCAACACTTTTAGAGTTACAATTAATAGCTTTACATCATTGTTACTTTTGAGGGAATGAATAAATAGTGCTTTGTTCTAAAGAGACCATTTCTGAGTTGTTTTAATATACTCACAAGTCCCTAGCCTGTAGGATTTCTTCAGGTGCCAAACACACGTGGGCCACCAAGTTACAACAGACAGGGAAAAGCAATCAAGAGGTGTAAAATAACAGTAGTTATAGTAGGTTCAGGAAACCAGAGCTATCATCTCAGAGGGCTAAGAAAATCCTCTCAATGTCAAAAAGGGCAATTACATATGTAACACAGTGCTGAGTTACACAGGAGGCCGGTATGATCTTTGCCCAGTCATTATCCTTAAACTGATCGGTTGAAAATCGGTGAAAGGAACCAATGCTAAATTGAACAAAGATTTTGCTCTGATTTTAATTGAGATTTCTTTTCTGCCTATAAACACATCAGAAAGACAGATTGTGCCTTGGGTATTGGCTGGTCTACACTTTTCTGTGTATCTTGCTTTGAAAAGCACTTAATAGATTTACATCAATCTGTAAAACGAACTGCATCCAGGGTAGGAGCTTGCATACTAAACTGAAAGCAGGTGCAGTTAAAAACAGAGGTGATATAAAGCTCTGAAAAATATTTGTGCAATGGAAATCCTGACAGTCATCTTCACTACAGCATCTTCAATGCGCTATGGTGATTCATGTCATAAAATGGTATGAGTCCCAGATATGTTATTGCATACCTGCATGAGAATGGGGCTTTACCATCTCCATCTGTCTCCCGAACAGTGTGAATATGTTGCAGTATGCTTAAAGAGATCTCTGTTTTAATTTGGTTAATCAGTCTTCACTCTGAGCTCAACTTTTTGCATGGTCAGAAATAATATTTTCTGCTGGAACGCAAAAGCCCATTTTGTTTTGTAGTGCAATAATACATTGCAATATCACTTAAAAAAATAATTTCTCCCGTGTCACATGTCAAACAAAACAACTATCGGAGTCATATCCTTATTATTAAAATGGCAAACAAAAAAAATCTGAATGTATTCCATTTTCTGCCAAACCCTAGCCTGTTTTTATGTAAATTGCTGTATGCAGGGGCCATAGTCAAAGGCTATTTATACAGTATATCAATTAAATCTTGACTTGTACTTCAGCCCTTTAGTTCTGAGCTAGAAGTGATTTTACATAGTTTAAAGCCAGAGGGAACGGAGAATCTGCATTGAGTTTGTGTGTATTATTATATACTATTATAGTGTATGTATTGTGTTCTGTATAAAGGTATATATCGCTATACTTACCAGAAAGTATATTACTATAATATAATGTAGTCTATTATTGTATAATGTTAGGCTGTTAGACTTCTTCCAGCTACCCTTATACCAAGAAAACCAGATTTTGTTGTGCATCCTGCTCTCAGGTCATCCTGCACGACAAGTCCTCTGCTACTGCCTGGCACCCACAGCAGGTGAGAGAAAGTACCTGAATGGAAAAAACGAATCTTTCCAACCAGTCTGATCAGAGACCGAGAATCAGGAAGAGAGGGAGAATCCCTTTTTGTTGCTAAACCTGGCAGTTTTTCTTCTGCGTACAAGAGTAAAGCATTGTGTGATGCACCTGAGAGATTTCTCTCTACTAGCATAAGCTGACTGATGTCCTGTATCTAAGGGTGACAGAGTTCTTGTGGTACACAAGCGTTTCTAGGGAAAACAGTTGTAAGGATAGGAAAGAATGCATCTGCCTGGTATTGTATGGGGGTCAGAAAAGCTTCTTGACCCTTCCAAGTAACTTACACATATCTTCTTTA
>VYZM01017436.1:114482-137362 GCA_013398915.1 Dromas ardeola | reverse complement strand
GGGATCTATTACAATATTTTTTTCATGCTTTGGAGAGCACTTGTGCTCAGAGAAGCAGTCAACATTACAAAGAACAGATCTGCCAATGGAGACAAGGTCCCCTGCAAGGCTTTATATATTTTTGGGCTGAGATATTTTAGTGGAGAGTAACTAGTTGAATTAAAATCAGAGAAACAATTTATTTTCTTCAAGGTTAAGTTAGAAAAGATGGAGCCTAATATTGCCATAAACTGTTGATATTAACAAAAAGCACTTGTCTTGTCTCATTACTTCAATAGGGTTTACTTAGGTATATTCTCCTTTTGTAAAATTGCTAGTTAAATTTATACATTCAAAGGCTATAAATATAAATTAGTGAAGAACTGAACAGTTAACTCCTTTCCAGTTAAAAAACATGATTTGGAGATTATATCCTCAGGAGATTTCTGTGAGTGCTAATGGCATTTCATTTTCATGAAGTTTGTGTGACTGGGATTAGTAACAGGCTCCTATTTCCTCCCTTCCCAAAAACGTCCCTGTAAATAAATAGGGTACTTTATAGGAAATGAAGTATAAACCCCTCCCCACACAGACTTACCCCAACTCCGTAATAGTCTGTATAATTCCTTTTTAAAAATAATTAGATTTTGAACTGGCAGAGACAGACAGTGGCATACTAATGCACTAGCTCAAGTTGTAGGACTACACTTACCAAAGGGATGTAGGAAACACCTTCTAGATGATGATTGGCCAATACAGAATTGTCCAAATAATACCGGTGTCCCAAATAAATGAATAATGTAAAAATAGTATTTCTCTTCATATACACGGATGTTTATGGTAATTGGTATTTTAAAATTGTGTATCAGCAGCTGGTTATTAGTGAATCAAATAAGAGGTAACGATTGTCCTTTTAGCTAGATTCTAACATTGATTAAATATTGAATGTTTACTCTTAATAATTTCACTATTTGCATTAGTGTGATAAATACACATTGCAATGTATTAATTTTCAGATACTTGGTGATTGCTTTACGATTTTTCTCTCTGACTTTCCGTTGTTAGTTCATACACTCCAGGAAAAGATGGAGTTTATGCGAAAGCTTGCCTAACTTAAGTCTTTATCTTCTTTTTGGAATTCTTTTTTTAAATTTTAAATGAAGCATTCTGCTATAATATAGTAAGAGGGGAAAAAATAAGAAATGTATTTTTCACTATTTCCTAATGCAGCTGTGGCATTACGTATCAGGACATTTGAAACTGAAAAATTTCAAACAAATTGGAGGAGTACAGGCTGTAAAGATGTTGTCTACAAGCTATGTGAGAACTAATTTTTTAGTCAAGAGGAGCCTCAAAATAGTATCTTCACCAAGGAAAAGCAAAAATTTAACTTCTTGAGATAAACATTCCAGTTTCTGCATTTTAGCTTTCCCAAACAACATCGCATAGCGGTAGTAAATCCATCACGCTGTCTTATGAGCCAAATAGTGAAGGCACTTGAGTCACGCCTGCAGCACAGAAGCGAGCGGGATAGGACATGGGCTGATGGCCTGGGAGGGATCCGAGGTGATGCAGCCAGTGTGTTGGGGAAGGGTGGGGAACAGGAGACTCTGGGGCCAAGGATGTGGGAGTGCTCCCTTGGGGCTTTTATGGTGAAGTTTCAGGTGGAAGTCAGCAATGCTGGATTTAGTTCAGCAAAACTCCATGAGGAGCAAAGGAAACCAAGTTTTACGTTTCTTCTGCTAGAGGGAATAATGAAGATTGCTTTTAATTATCTCAAGGCAAGATGACTGTGAATGGCAAATGCAATTTTGTACTAGAAGTACTAGATTTTATTTTATTTTTTTTTAATTTTCCAATATTAGAATCTGACGGCTGAGGAGAAACTTTAGCAGTAAAATATTCCATCACTAGGGAAAAATCTTGGTCATTTATTTCCTTACTCTGAGATGAAACATATTTGGAAAAATTTGGCACTACCAAATTCCTTAAAAGTCTTACGATGATGACCTCTGGAAGAGAGTGAACTTTTGAGCAATGCTTAATGTGTACGTGGGGGCATTAAAACCACTTTGTTTTACTGGTTTTGGACAGGCACAGGTCTGTTGAGGAAAGAAAGGCTGTTATTAGCCTCTGAGCCTCACAGACCACTTAACTGCCTGCAGGCATACCAATTAAGTGGAATTATCATCCCAATTAACCATTGTCCCTTGCCAGTCAAAACTCATTTGGTTTAATTCAGCTCCCTAGGAAACGTCCCAATTAACCAGATTTCCTAATTATCTGCATCCTGATTAAGTGAAGTGTACTAGTACAGTCTGCATTAATAAAGGAGCGTTTTCACGTTGCTCCTTAAATCATCTTCCAAAATTTTGGTTTATGGGTAATATTCTCAGAAAATGAATGTCCCAGTTTGGGGTTTTGTTCTAGTAGCTACAGACTGAAAAGTCCACTGGGCCACCAACATCAGTAATTTCAGCAGGTCTTGCCAAGAAAGTGTTATTTCTAAGCAAAGGCAACAGAGGTGTTTGTATGTCCTGTTTTAGGCTGGAGATTTCATTTAGGTGTGAGGCAGCCATGAGGTTAGTACTTCAGCTGGTGAAAACTGCCATTGCTTCTTGATCACAAAAGGTCTTTGCAGACTCACATGAGCTGAGATACGGGGCCAGGTTTTTTAGTATATTTGGACACAGAGTTAGGCACAGAATGTATCTGAACGTATCTGTCACAAAAACCGCATTCAGATTATATTCAGTGCGTAGTCGTTATAATGTTTGCTTCAAGGTACGATTTAGTTTGTTGACAGAGAACTTCTCGGATACTCCCTGGGTCTGTGACATGTGAATAAACATGAAGCTGAGCTGCCTCCCGGTAATGTGTGACCCTGACACCTCACATCACATACATGAAACAAGACGATAGAAGTCGTTGGAAGGTGGGGGAGCACTTGAAGAAATTAAAAGCCTCATTCATTTGATTAGAATATATTTGAGTAGAACGTATTGCCTTTGCAATATTATGTAGCTGAGTCTACTAATTATAATGTTATAATGATTTTCGTTCAAGAATCTCAAATCTTGACTACCCAGGAACATTTGGGGAAGGAGATAGAGGTGAATCAATTACAGGTATAGAGCGAAGTTCCTCTATGGATTTCTTCTAAATCAGGAATAAAAGAGCTGAATACAATTCTACACCCAGACATTTTCGGTGTCTTGTCATGACATCTTAATTGATTTGCCTGAACTTTCCCGCACTTCCTTGTCAAAAAACCCTGAGACCCTTTCTGAAACCTTGTGTGACCACAGTTACCCTCACTGACTTGCTCGACACGGGCTTAAAATCAAGCAAACTTTGTCTTCAGTTCTGAACAGGTGATCGCAGGCTGGGGGGAATTCATCACTGTCGCTATTCTGGCAGAGGTATGACCTAAAACTGCCAGCACATGATATATATGCATAGACGGAGCTTTTCAGCGATACAGAGGTTTTCATAGTGACTATTTGTAATCCCATACGTCACTTATTTGTCATTCACCAAAAGCAGGTTTCCAAAATAGTCTCAGGACCTAGCACATAAACCCACAACCACTTTCATTCTCAGATGGGTGTGATGGGTACCAGGAGGCCTGGGCTGGTGGAAAGGAGCTCTCCTGGATGCCTGAGGGAGCTCTACTACTTTCAGCAACTCTAATTGTTCCACTTTTTGCATTAACATTTTTTTAGCATCTTCTTTTATGGCAATCTGACCATGACCAAGCTGAGTCAACTCAGCATGAGGAACCCCATATACAAGAATTAGTCCGTGCACTAACCCAGAAAAAGGCAATCTATCAATCCTAAAATATTAAAAGTGTAGCGTACAGCAAAGGGACATTATTGTGCAAAAATGATAACCAAAACAATCAGGAAGTAAGCAGGCTCACAAAAAAAAAGATAAAAGCCTGTTTTATCTTTTCTGGGTGGCTTAGGTATCTCTATTTATGTTTTAATCAGATAAAAGCAGTAGTGAAAGAGGAAAGAAAATGTCAGTGGCTTGATTGCTTTCGCAGTTTTCACTGTGTGAGATATTAAAAACATTAACAATAGATGGTATCATAAGAGGTTTCTGATAACTTATAATTCTCTCCAGCCAGCTGGGAATGAAAAAGCTTGAAAATGTTTCCCAAGTGAAAAATTTCTCTGTCACAATGAAATTTTCATTTTCTGTCTTTTATGCTGTGACTTTTCTGTCAGACCCTCTTGGGATGTATTGAGTAAGGCAATATTAAAAAAATAATAATTCTCTGGAGTACTCCTTCAGCACTGTCACATAATTTGAAAACAGTGGAACCATACTCTCATCACTCTCTCCAAGCTGAGATGAAATATTTTCATTCATGTTTGTTCTTGAGGTTTCTCAGCTCTCAAAATTTGCTTAAATTTTTAAGTTTCTCAAACCCTAGATAACATGCAAATTCCAAATTGGGAATCATCACACTTTGATTAAAGATTATGGATTATACATATATCATCCTCAGAACTGAGGGATCAACATTCAACTCTTATTTACCTTTTTATTTTTTGAAGATTGATGAAGCAAAATAGGATTTACTTAATTTTCTGTTTACTGGATGTGTTGTATAGTTACATTGAAGACAATGATTGAAGGTGTGATACCAAAAGATAAAATTACCAAAGCCAGAATTTCAGGAATTAACCTGCCAGGTACCCATATCCTTACGGACATAGTCTCTGCATGCACGTAATTTATCACTGAATATAAAAAAAAACCCAACCCCTTTAACTTTTTCGATTATGTTGTTTGTGTCCAGGGCCACTGCAAATTTAATGATTGTTCGTACAGGCAAAGTGTAGAAATGTGGTATTTTGCAATTTTTTCTTTCTTCCCACTGCTATATTGGTTGTTAGAGTACATCAGTGTTCAAAAGTCCTGGCTCTTCCAAGCTTTCTAGCTGCCAAGTTCTGTACTAATTGCAAAAACTCATGGGAAATAGCAGAAAAGCCTTTGAAAGATAAAGCATAATGGTTGAAATGGAAACTTCTGAAGGCATGACAGAGGAGTACCAGTGCTCTAGAAGGAAAGCCTCATAGAAACCTGCAGTTTTTCCTCATTTGAATTACTTTCAATTTTTTTGTTTGAGTAATACCATCAGTAGGAAAGCACTCAGCATGAAAACTAACTTTCTAATTATATCTTTGTGGGATTTAGAGATGGAATAGAGTAATGCAGGTAATCTGTATCCCCCTGCCAATGTTGACTTGTTCTTGTGAAAACAATCTGTGTGTCTTGTAAAAGGATCATTAAAAATATTATACAGAAAAATCAGAATTATAGACATTAACTTTGTTTTATTGGTTTTCGCTGTAGCTTGTGAAAATGTTGTCACATGTAAGTAACAAAAGAAATTCAAGCTAAAAAATATTGCTATGTTCAGTTACAAGCTGTACTGCTTTGAATTTTCATCAGCATCCTGAAAGAAATAAGCCAGTCTGGATTTCAGCAAAGAGCTATTAATGACAACTCCACATTGTAGCAGTTGAATATGGTCTTACCCTATTTTTAATCTGCTGGTACCATGTCCCTCTGCATGTTCCTGTGAAAACAAGTTCTAGAAGTTGCGTGAAGTATTTCCTTTCACCTGTTGAAACCTTGCTCCTGCTAGCTCAATGGACTGCCCTCTACTGCTTGGGCTGGGGGGGAGGGTGGGGCGCAGAGGGAGAAGAGAGATTTGGTGTATTACAGTTCCTTGTTCAGTTCATCCATGGTCAAATTATTTCATGATTTTGTAAACCTCAGTCTTACCCCCTTCAATATTTACCATGTGCAGTTCTGGGCTCCTCCATACAAGAGAGAGATGGACACACTGGAGAGAGACCAGCAAAGGGTCATGATGATGATTAAGGGACTGGAGCATCTCTAATATGAGTAGATGTTGACAGAGCTGGGACTGTTCAGCCTGGAGAAGAGAAGGCTCAGGGGGATCTCATCAGGGCATATAAATACCTGAAGGGAGGGTGCAAAGAAGACAGAGCTCTTTTCAGGGGTGCCCAGTGACAGGACCAGAGGCAATGGGCACAAACTGAAATCCAGGAGATTCCCTCTGAACTTAAGGAAACACTTTTTCACTGTAAGGGTGACTGAGCACTGGCGCAGGTTGCCCAGAGAGTTTGTGGAGTCTCCCTCCTTGGAGATATTCAAAAGCTGTCTGGACACGGTCCTGGGCAACCACCTCTAGATGGCCCTGCTTGAGCAGGGGGGTTGGATCGGATGACCTCCAGAGGTCTCTTTCATCTTCAACCATTCTGTGATACTGTGAACATTCACCTCTCTAAACAGAAGAGTCCAGGGGTCTGAAATCTCATCTCATAAGGTATCTGCTTCATCCCCTGTTCATTTTAGTTACCTTCCTTTGTGACATCTCTCTATTACATCCTCCATTATATAGTTATCCATCCTCCATGTAGCTCCATTACATCCATCCTGAGATGGGCAGACTGGAATTTTACTTGGTACACAGGATTTTACATAAGTAAAATGTACTGTCTCGTTCTCAGTACCCTTTTTGATGATTCCTATAGCTTTACTGGCTTTTTAACTGTCATTTCATATTGAGCTGTTTGGGATATTAGGATTGATGTTTTCACTCCTGTGGAGCACTTAATCTGAGGTACTTTTAACCTCATTGACCACAGAATTCAACATGAAGTGTTTTGAGAAAACTCTGCTCATTGTAGCAAGGGTCTCATTGACTTTGATTGCAGTTCTGATTGCTGCATGACATTAAGTCAAGTTTTGGGAATCACAGTTTGGAAACTGAAACCACTAAGAACAAAAGTTGGCAAAGCTGACTTGCCCAGTCCAACTGATCTGTGTCTCCCGTACTCTCCTGTCTCATTCACTGTATAGTTTCTATCTTTTGGAGTTGATAAAACAACTGTTCTACAAGCAATGTTTTTCAGTACACATTGTACTTTGAGCACTATTAAAACCATAGGGTGACTGCCAAGGGCTCTTGTTGAAGAGCCGTTTCTTCCACTCTATCTATGGACATATTAAAATGATTTATAAATTAAAATGATTTATAAATTAAAATTATTTATAAAAGCATACATTTTCAGAGTATTGCAGGAAATCAAAGATAATGCATAGGAATATAGGCCAATACTTTTCCTGTCTTTCAACTGTAACTAAAAATGCATGTAGAAATTAAATCAAACTGCTAGTTAATTAATATAGAGCTTTTGTCTGCAGATTTTCCAGAATGCATTAGCAGCCTATTTTTACTTTTGTGATTAAATGTTGTACTTTATTGAATATATATTAATATTTGTTTTAGCAATTCTAGACTCCTGTAAAATTCTTATATCTACCATTTAAGACTACAGAGAACATGCAGAAGTCACTCCATACTTTTTTATTTATGATGTTGTCAAAACATTGCTGGCAGCTCTGAAATCCCTTGGGGAGAACTGAATCAAGTAATTGTCAGAATGAACTCTAGGGGTATGCAGTTCTTTGTGTCAGTGAGTAGCTGTTCTCCACTCTTTATTCTCTGGAATTCTTAAATAAATTTTAAATCATTGAAAATATTAATAGTTATTAAACTATTTAGAGAAAATGAAGAGAAATCTAATTTCTCTTTTATCAGCTTAGTATGACTAATATTAACTCATGCCTGTATATTGTAAACCTGCCGTGTTTGGAGACCTTCACCCCCAGTTGCTTGTACAGAAGCTATGAGTTTTGTATAGTAGTCCAGTAATACAGATAGGTATTTCATTACTCCACTTCCTATATTTCAAGCTTAGGGAAACTGAAAATATTCCCCGAATTAAAAGAAAAGGAAGCTTTAACAGGACCATGAGGTCCAGAGTATTGATAGGATGCTCCTTCCACTCTGGGCTCATTGTTGAATATATAAGAAATCCTGAAAGCATAAGCCATAGTACAGGAATTCTCTTGTCAAAGGAATTTTAATAAATTCTAACTGACAAGGATAAGAATTAACTTTTAGCTAACGTTGCTACTTAAATAGTGAGGTTAAAACACATAGCCAGAGAGTAGTCCTCAGCTTAGGGGACTTTAAATTCTTACCTGCAAGTTGTATTAGTGCAACAGAAAGAGTGAGATGTGTCTTCTCTCCTCCATACTGTTCTGCTCATCTCCTAGTGTACGGGTTGATGATTCACTTACACTTCTGGGAAATGACAAAATGTGGTTCTGAACTCCATCAAGCAAAGCTGATCTCAGACTCCCAGAGCAGAAGGTCCAACAGGGAAGCTGTCGCTTCAGCTGTGATGTTTTATCTTGCTGCTTTTTGCAGTTTAAAGAGAGCAACACTGAAGGTACATTTCGTGAGACACCTGATGCTGTAAGTGTGTACTGGGCATGTGTTGATATATACTAGACCGAGCCTCTAGAAGCACTGCAATGAAGGTAGACCTGGTGTTCAGACATCTAGCTGAAGAGTTCATACCTTTTAAGCCTGCACTGTCTGTGAATGGTTGCCAGAAGAAAAATCTATGCTCCGGCAAACTTTTGAAAAAAATATAGGGAACCTATGAAGTTTTTTGCCTTCAAGATCAGATAAATCTGACCAGGAAAAAGTTCAGCATTGTAGTTACAACTTTAGAGCTAACTCTGCCTTACTCTTGATTTCGGTGTCTATGGCTTTCAGTATTTAAGAATGCTGAATAAGAAAAAGGCAGACTTGATCTTACACATAGAAAACTCTGTCATCTACAGTTCATAAAGAGAAGGCAGGCATTGTAATATCCAAGTGTAGGTAACAACGCTACTATTAAATTTTACAGTTTTGCAAAGAAACTGTTTTGATCAATATTTTAATTTCACTTGGGCAGGATGGGGAAGAGATCTCAGCAGATGGTTGTCATAAACTCCATACCTCATTTTAGAATTAGTGTACAAAGCTATCCAGCTTGGCACTAACTACACAGCATAATTTTCCTGCATGTTCGTGCCAAAAGAAATCTGGCATGGAGAATATTTTTTCTAATTATTTTCAGATTTTATTAACCAACATCAAACCTGCTTAACCTGTGGTTGCTCTACCCATAAATCTGTATGTTTCATAGTTTTATGAGAAAAAAAAAAATAACAGTCAGTTATCATACAGCAGTGACCTAAATCCCTAATTGGTAGCATTAATGGGTAACTTAATTAGAATGATCAGGAAGTTTTCTTGCTACTGCTATTGCCTAATGGTGAGTTTGAGTAAAATGGTCATGCCTAAATTACAAGTAAGCTTTTTGAGAAGAAAGAAGTTTAGAAGACATACTAATGCACATAAGGACAAAGTTGTCATTGTTAAGATTATTTAAATAAAACTCTTCTTCTTTTTGTAACATTTTTTATTTTTTTTTAACGGGGAAACAATTCCTCACTGTATATTTATGTGAAGGTAGAAAGGTAGTGTCACCAGCAGAAACTTTTCCCCATCCGTTGTCCCTCTCATCCATTGACTTGGTATACATAGTATCCTAACAAATATTTTCATTTCATCCTAACTCTGAAATAAATAAAAAACCAAACCACTATGCAAGTGGAGGCCATCCCCTATTGGGCAGTCTGAAAGCATATTTGCTACAGGAAAAGTTTCTGAAAATCCATGCCTGCTTGTGTAATTAGTGCATTCCAAAGCTAACAACATGTTATGTTCAGAAGTACCTCTGAAGGATAAAAATTACCTCTGAAAGAGATTAGGTAGGTGTAGAAAAGGATTGAGCACCAACAAAAGCCAGGAGCTTCTTGCTTACTCTGTCTTATCTGTGAACAAAGGTTTTTCACATAAAACAAACAGTATGCATAACATTTCAACATCAAAGACAGATGATAAAAATAATGAATAGAACCTCAACAGAGAAATTGGGATGTCTATGTTTTAGACCTTAAAAACAAAGACCATTGATGAGCTCTTCTACGTCATAATAGCATCAAAACAGGTGGAGCTGATTCCTCAGAATGCCCTAGCACCAAACACCTGTCTTCTTTTCCACGGTTCATTATAGATAGCTAATGAACAGCAAAGGTAAACTCTTTCTTTGCATCCTGGGACACTGGCACCCAGTGGCAAGAGCTGTGTGGCAGCACTCCCACTACCACCTAACCCGCTGTGTCAGAAGAGGAGGGGAAGCCCAGGGGGGTTCTCCCACCACCAGCTGATACCCATTCTGCTGTTAGAAACTCTTCCTCCTCCTAGATTTTGGTGTTTAATAGTGTATATCCTCAGCTTCTTTGGCCTCTGATTGGTGTGGCTTAATACAGGAAGCTCGTGTTGTCATAGAAGCGAGACTGTCAATAATGCTATCGAAGTTCTTTCATCATTTATTGTATCATACAGAGACATAACTGGAATTGTTTGTCTAGGATATGCCATTAAAAGGAGAACTCTACCTTGAATTTGTCTCTTGTAATCAGCTTTGTAACTCAGTCACTCACCTCTCTTTGGAATTGTTCGAAATATATGATGTAACAAATTTGGATACAAATGTCTCATAACTTTTCTCACGCTTGTTCATTCCTTTAATGAATGGCTAAAACATAACTTTGTTTAAAAAGAAAACACAGAACTGTAGAAAAGAGGATGGCCATTTCTTCTATGAAAAATTATTTTTCATGTCTTCCTGTCTACACTGTTAGATATGCTCTTTTTCCTATTCTTGAAAAAGAAAGTTTGGTATGTTCATCATTGTGATACATGTGACTGATGTGCGATATGTGAGCCAGGCCGCAACCTCCCAGAATTCAGCAATATGAGAGCTAGAAGAGTTTCCTTGTAAAGCTTGAATCTGGAAATACAGGTTGCTGTTAAGACCTACTAATGGGATAATGGAAACCAGGGAGTAGAAGTCCAAGAGAGCAAGCTCTGCTTGCTATTTTCTGTTGGATCCAAATGAAACTTTATGTGCTTTGTAAACTGATATTTTAACTGATATGATTGAATGAAGAAGAGGAAAAATGAGCCCTTTATGATTATTATCTTTTTATTCAGGGCCAGGGGAAATTAATTTATAAATAATGTACCTGCCCTTTACACTGTTATTCACATTTATGAAAGCTGCACTGGCTGTTCTGCAATTATGCTAATGGTATTTTTGACCCAATGTTCAAGGCAGGAAGTCTGATGCTTAAACTGTGCTTCTGCAAGAAGATTCCTCTGTTTCTAGCCTTTTACTATTTACTTTTATAAGTATGCCAAAAAATAATTAAAAAGAAAAAACTGAAGTGATAATTAGTAGAAAAAAATGTATTTTGCATAGTGGTTTGTACATATGTTTCAGCTTCTCCTTGTATATGGACATGTGTATATGTATTTGTACATATGTTTCAATTTTTTAGTGCATAGTTTGTGTTTTTCTTTGGGAATGGACAGGACAGATACTTTGGATGCGGGAAAGAGTGGGATAGTCCCCATAGGGGTTCTGTATCACACAACGAGCAATTTTTGGCATATTTAGGGAGTACTAATGATGATGTTGTTTTAGCTCTTTTAGTCCTGATGATTAAATATGTCCTTCATAAAGAAAATTCAGCTATCTGTGAACTTGTAGGTGAGATCCCTGATACCCATGAACTTGTAGTCAAGCACTGGGTAAGGGTAAGAATTCCTGCTTTTGATTCACTGTATAACCTTATGGAAGATATTTAACATTGATGCAACTTGATACCTAATTAGGAAAATGAGCATAATCATACTTAATTACCATGCCTATTTCATAGGGGAGTATGAAGATAAATTAGGTGTAAGAGCTTGAAATATAAAAAGCTTTGCAAGTGGATAACATGATCCACTTGTTCAGTCTGTTGACCTCAACTGGTAATGAAGAAGCTGCAACAAATAAAGGTATGAGAAAGATTTGTATTAACTAATGACTTTTCTGCTATAATGGAGCTTAACATATATACATTAGAGCCTTCTCAAATTGTGAAAAAAGAATCTGTGGCAGTAACTCAGAAAATGGCACCAAAAGAGAAAAAAAAAAGTAAGAAACTGAAAATTACACAAAATTCCTTTCTTTGTTATGACTTAACAATTCTCTTGTCAGTGTTACAGAAATAGTTTTCAACAGCAAGGACAGGGATGACTGTTGACCATAATATTTGTGTCTCAGACGCTAAAATAAGCAATGCCTCTTGGATCCTTGCATCATTTAGCAATATGCTACAATATCTGTACAGATATGTAGATTATTATAACCTTCTGTTGCTGAAGTGCAGCAAAGATTCATTGCTAGGAAACAGTGGGCATGGACAGACTAGATCAAACAAGCACAGCAAGTGATGGTGATGATGATGATGATACAAGTGACCCAGTTAGGCAGAGAAAAAAGAAGAGTGATAGCTATGAGAAACAACAGACAGATGGCTATACTAAACATAACAGACTTCTGGAGATGTCTGTAGCCCAAGGGTATAGACTTAGCTACAAGTTGACTATTGGCAGGTCATTCATCCAGCATGTCGGGAAAAAAAGGCTGCTCTTTAGTAAAGAGGAAAAAGACGTACTGTGCGGAAACTGGATGTATTATCCTTATGGTGAATCTTGTGTGGAAGAATAAAGCAAGCTTTAGGAAAAGGAGCCTTTAGAGAGACTCTTAAATTACGACTATCCTCACATACCCTTATTCTGTTACATTCCCTTTCACTTGTCCTTACCTACAAGCATGATGACTGGTCCCTGCTAAAATAGCTGGATGCCCTGTTTCTAGCCCGAGGTCATGCGGTGTAGTGCCCCTATCCTAGACTAGAAGTGGGACTCCATGGATCTCAGATGGTGATGCTCTTCTGTTGCCATTGTAGGTGCCATGAGGTGGAAAAGATGTTTAATTCTTTCCTTAAGCAAACTCTTCCTGATTTGCAACTGAGAAAAATCACGTCTCCTTGGAAAAGGAAGTGAGGCTGATGGTGATGGCAAGACTGGAATAACTGGTGGAACTGGAATAACAACGATGAAAGCTGACTGATGTTTAAAATGATGAGAGGGTATAAATAGACCAGAAGGAAAAGATGGGAGTGAGGAAGGAGAAACAAGTAGTGATCACAGGGTGAGCAATGACTGGAGAAAGAAAGGGAAATTCTTCCCACACAGCAGGTTTCACCGGTGGCCTTGCAAAACCCACGGCCAGACTTAGCGCAGACAGACAGGACAGACGATGGCAGTGGCAGTGAGCAGCGGCTGGGAAGGGTGCAGATATTCTAGCAGGTGCTGCTGGAGTCACCGTAACGCAGTGACATCCCGGCGAAGCCTCTGTCTCAGTAATGTGCCCCATGGCACCACGTGATGCCTATGGAGCCTGTGTCTGCCTGAGTGTGTCTTTGCTGCGGTCAGTACTTGTTTGACAGTTCTTGATTTTGTGGTGACTTTGTTCCTTATGTCTTGTTTATTTGCTCGGGATGTTTTGTACACCATCTGTTTCTTCCCTTTCTGCTTTTTCTTCTGTTCATAAGATCATAAGTCACGTTCAGTGTAAATATGTATGTATACTCTTCACCTAGTATTTTAAATAGCTTGGCTTTTTGATTAGCACAGAGCTTAAGTGCCTGTCCTTACTTTGACCTTCAGACAAATGGCCAGATTTCAGTTTTGTTTAGATGTATTGTAAATCCTAAATAACTCTATTGGATGTAATGCGATTGCACTATATGCTGCTATAAATGGCAAGATAATTTAACCGAGATGCAGGCCACACGCCTTTTCCACCTGGCCATAGGAAAGGTGGATGCGTGGCAGTTCAGGAAGCGCCCTAATTCTCTTCTAAGCTGCACAGGGCTCCCAGCCCCAGCGCTGGTCACTGTCACGGGCACCACCATGACGGTGTCATTGCAGGGGGCTGCAGGTGAGCTGTCAAAACAGGAGCTGCAGATACCACCTCCATTTTGTGACAGAGCTGTTTGTTTGAAAATTCATCCTCACTTTCAGCTTTAAGTCTACCATATGATGTCTCAGCACGATGGGCACAAGCTCCAGTATTTCATGTACCAACCTATCCTTTTGCCATCCGTGTAGCCTGGCTTCTTGGACCCTCCTGCCTCCATCTCCTAGTGCATTTGCATACTTGTTAGCAATGCCATCGCCACCGTTCCCTTTAATGTCTTTTAGTGGAGGTTTTCTAAATGAGAACTCCAAGATATCACTGGCCTCATTTTCCTGCAGCTTTTAGGAGTGAAACAGGAGGCTGTACTTGTGTCCTCTAAGTAGTCAGACCATCACAACGCATGCAACTTTACAAGCAACGTCAGCAAGTTATTTCTTTGCCACTCCATGCCTGGGTCATGCAGGCTCCTGTCATTGTCAGAAGAAGTGATGTGCTCTACAGAACAGAGAAAGAACAGTGAGTCTCCTCAAATTTGTGCTGAGATGGGCATTTAAAGAATAGCTTGTTTCTTAAGATGTCAGAAATGCTGAAGGACAGCAGTATCAGTGGGAGGGTGGGGAAGCAGAAAAAATCCCTGTATGTCAGAGATCAACAGCTGTAACAGCACATTTTTGCACTAGAAAATAAACTTGTAGGTTGCCTTGTTTAGTCACAGAGAAGGGTGAGGGAGGCGCTCGAGAAGTTCTGGGAAGCCAACTGGCATTTGGGAGCCTGCTCCTCTTGGAGGCCAGCAGGGGCTTTCTCATCGACCACAGCAGCTGCAGCACCCCAGCATCAGCGCTTTTTCCTCTTTTACTAATGTGAATAAAAAGGGAGGGGCAGATTATAGCAGTTATAACTGACAGTCTCTAGGTTTAGTGACAAGCATAATAATAATAATTTTGCTCTTCAACTGATGCATTCAACGATTCTTTCTAATGTTCGTAATACTTTTCAAAACAGTGATATGACTAACCAAAAGAGTTTTTTCAATATATAAAAATTCTTAGCAATGTAATTCAAAAATCTTTCAAATAAACATGGATTAAATAGAATAATTCAAGTAAACAGACATTAAATATAATATATTTGACATCAAGCAGGAACTATTCGTACACACAGTCAATGAAGGAACTCATTAAACAATATTGTTACTTGCTATTCTTCTTATGATTCAAGTTAATCAACTAGCAAAACATTCGAAACAAAAAAGGCACTGTGTCCATGAGTTAAACTGTAGTTTGTGTTTAGTGATTCTAGCCCTCCATGAAGGTAGGAAATGACAACATTTATCTTCTAATACTGTGTTCCTATATGAGGAGCGGACCTGAGCACATACACTGCTTCCACAGGCTTTGTGCTAGTTGTCAAAGACCTCTACCACATAGTAAATGGGAAGCAGGAGGTTGGAGGAGAGTGTCACCAGAGATATTGCAAGGTTATTCACTGACAAATGTAAATGCATTACCCATAGTTTCACATACATAGTCCCTGGATAATGGGAAAAATCAGAGCAAACTGTCAGTGCAGATGATTGCACGTGTTGTTAATAGAAGAAGCAGATTACCCTGGAATCCTCTCTTTCTGATTTCCATAAATCTTCTCCATCCCTCCAGATAATCCCTGCCATTTTTTTGTCTCTCCTTTTCCCAGGGAATAGTCTCCAGTGGCTCCAGGCTAAATTTCTTTCCTCTGTTCATACAAGTGCAAATTTTTCCTGCCCTGAGTATGGTGAACAGATTTTAGTTGTCCAGGACAAAGAAGTGGGAGATAACTCAAGGAAGAAATTCAAGTCCTAGAAAGGTAGCGGTTTCAAGGTTTCCCACAAACAGAACAGAAGAAGACTGAGTTAAAGGAAGACATAATGCTTTTTTTTCCTCTGGATTTTCTTAACTGTATCTCTCATGAGCCTTTTGATGGGGATGGGAAGGAAATCCTCGAACGACACACTCTTCTCCACTGACATGCAGCAGTCAGATTACACTGTGAGTTCCATTTTTACAGGGAAAAAAGCCTAAAAATGTTACATTTTCATTTCAAATAAGGAGTTACGACTCGGGGATTTCTTTGATGTTCCAGACAATGATTACTGGAACTGGCACAGCCTGGCTTAGTTACTAAAAGAAAGTTTAATAACTTCTGATAGGTTATTCTTCAAACTTGTGTTAAACGCATTCAGATTGATTTTTGTTAGAATTCACTGAAGTCAGACATCTCTTTTCCCTGATTTTACTTTCCTCAGATTTTTCTGTTAGGTAGAAAAAAAAGTGTTATTTGTAATGAAAACCAATCTTCAGCCTTTACTGTAGTATTGAATAGAAATATTTTCCTGACAAATAGCACATGGTGTTGCTTACTATAGAATGCATAAGCAGCTTCTTTCCCTGCCATGTTTAATACAGTGATGAATATTCCATCGGCCTCGGAATAAAAATCAAGAAACTTGTGGTTTTGGCTGGCTTTAGGTGGGTGGGCTTGTTCAGGTGTTTAACTAAGCAAAGGGAGGGTGTTATGTTACTGCAGGACATAAATGTGTTGCAACTCTATCATGCTAACAGTTCATGTTCTATCACATGCCACATATTGTGGCAGCCTTCCTAATGCAATTATGAAATCTTTATAGTAAAGCGTGTATTTTGTCAGCCGATTAGGACATTGCCATGAATGCAGACATAACATTTTACTTCATTGTAACAAGCCCGGTTGAGCAACAGAAACTATGATTATGGGACCTTTGTGATGATTTTGTGATCTTTACCGAGTGGGTGCCAAAGTCCAAGACAGAGAGGGTTTACTTATGCAGACTCTAATGTGATAAATGCATTTTTATTTGCTCCAGGTTAAATTGTGCATCTAAAAAGTTGCTGTAGATAGCTCTGCCAAGGTCACTTTATGGCCAGTGCCCAGCAGACTTGTACATCACATGAAAGTGTTCAGTAATTTAGACTTTATTTGAATTTTAGTAATTTGGCCTTCGAAAGCCTTCAAGTACCTTTCCTGTCAGGCTAATAGATTTAAAAGATTAAAAGATCTGGATGAATGAGCAATCTAGTTGTGTTAGATGGCTAGCATGCTGTATAGCTGACACTTTTATACAGTTATAGAAGAAACCACTGATTTTTGCTGTACTGAAGGAAAGCAAAAAGAAAAAAAAAAACAAACAGCAAAACCACCAGAGATGATTTACCACTAAATACAAGACAAATTGAGCTATTTTAAATAAGCCTGCAATACCGTAAAGAACCAGACAAATATCAAAACCAAAAACAAAATAAAAAATGAGTTAATAGATCATGTACTGCATATCTGTCTTCATGTGAGGACATTATCTGTCCTAAGGTCTCCAATCTACCCAAGGCTCTCTTGTCCAGTTCAGTTGTAAACTGTCTTAGGTGATACCTAAAAGACTTTGCTCTATCTATTATTTCCTTGTCTTACTTACAGAAAATTCCTGCAAATTCAGGTAAACATCCCTACCAAGGGACGTATCTCAAAACTATTCCTGTATTTTCATATTTTATGTGTATTCTTTTCTACAGGCAATTATAATTTACACTTTTAGTCAGAGACAGGCATGGCATAGTGTGATCCATACATTGTGTAGCTAATTGTTTACTTTGGTTGTGTTCATGTTCAGAGAGATTTTTAATACCTGCAAAACTGGCAGAAATTTTAAACAGAAACTTTTAACAGAAGGGATCAGTCATCAAGTCCTGTGTTTCTTTCTTAGTTTTGAATTGCATCAATGTGTGCATTACCTGGTGGGGAATGAAATCAAAGAATAAACTCCAATCATAGTGCCAACTTTACATAGTGCTAATGAGAATATGCATGCAGCCATTCACTTGTTGTGGGGCAGAGCAGTGCCAGCAGGAAAATACTCAGAAAAAAACTAACTAAGAAAATAAATAAAGACTAAAATAAAACTCACAAGGAAGAACGTGAGGATTTCAGATAGAGAGAGATCTATATAATACATATATATAAATAAACACACAACAGATGATTGAACTAAGTTACAGTGATCATCACAAAAAGTCATGATTTCTAGATTCCTCCCCCATTATGGCAATTCTGGTAGAATAATTGTATTCGATACAAAATGGTGATCTTTTAATGCTGACCTTCAAATAACTGACAACTGAATATGCGTAATATAATTGCAAAAACTCCTTTAAGTTGCTAAAGTAAGTATAAAATTACCAGCAGAGAGCTAAAACAAAATGCTTTTTATGGCTTTAAAAAAGAAACTAACCATGAAGTCATTAGAACTGTCCCTTAAAAACAACAGATAAGAGAAAATTGATTCTTATTTTTCAGTTTTCTTATTTGCACTATGAATACAAGATAAGTACTTTAAAAGAGCACATATCTATAATAACACACAAATCACCTGGAAGTCTTTTAATACATTAGAGTATTTTTATATATATATATATATATATACACACATCCATGTATGCATATGCGTATGTATGTATGTATATGTACAGACACATATATATGTATTTATTGTGTTTAATGTTTTCTGCTTTTAAATAGCAATCTTGGCCAAGAGGGAAGACATATACTTTAATACTTTAGACAAACATAATTGCTAGGAAATGTCCTCATGCTAAACTGTCATCAATCAGTACAACAGTGTAATCATGTGTACTTAATCATAGGTAGAAAATGCTAAAACAGTGAAGAAAATATCTTCCTTAAGCATTTTATTATCTGAAGGCCTAAGTGGACATAAAGCGATGCAGGGTAAGAGGATAAAACATCGTTATCGTGTTATTACATTCAGGCTTGAGTGACACTGTAAAAGCTGAATTTGTCTGATAAGAAACACATATTGTTAAATTTGTTATGTTTTAAAATAATTACCATATTATCCATCATATAGCACTTAATCTTTTACTTAATGAAATGAAAAAAAAAATTAGTTTATTTCAGAATGGTTCACACAAATAAAAAAACCCTCCTTCTAGTGTGATTATGACAGAAAGAAAAATCTGAGTATGTGATCCAGATGAAAGCCTTTCCAATGAAGTTTTCATTTTGGATGGCAGTGTGTTTGAGATCTGTTTTCCTTACACCCTATTACCTTGGTAAATCCTCAGCACAGGTATATACCATGCTTAGAATGAAACAGTGCACCTGGGCAAAAAACGTGTGATATCGTGAAAATTACATTAGTTGTTTCTGTCTCGGCCTCTGTGGAGCTGGACTGTGCTAGTACTCAACCCTAAATACATATGAATAATTTCAAATTAGGAACTAGTGAACTGGTTTGTTATTGCATCTTCTTGGTCTGTGCCAGATGAATGTGAAATATATAAACTGTAATTTTATATCAGGCTTGGTACTTGTGTTAAAATGAGAAGTACTGATAACATATGATGATTTATATCTTATTCCTACTTGAACAACCTGCTTAATCACATCAGGGTCTTAAATGGATGAGCATCTTTCCATAACTTATACATCTGGTGTATTAACTTTAAGTGAGTGTTGCAGTACTCTGCTATCTTAATCCAAGAAATTCATTATCCAACATCTGTTTTAGAAGGCAGCTTGCAATATCACTGGTGACAACTAGTTTCCATAGTTTCCACTGAAGTAATATATTGTATGTTCCACATCAGCACTCACTGTTGAATAGCAAACAAGTCAAATCATGGAGCTATACAATAACCAAAGAAAAGGAACTACAAAGTTTTGCAAATAATTAAGCTATTGTATCAGATTTCAGCAATGAAAGATAAAACCGTTGTCATTACAGGAGAAAAAAGAATCTAACATTTCTCATAGGTTACTGTGAAGATAGGGCTCTAGCACTGGATTTACTTTTGTCCTAGTTATACTAGCCCACAGGCTCAGATCATTGACTTTACACTTAGATAGCGAGCTATTTGTTGAATTCTATACAGAAAACATCACACATATTTCTTCTGTTCTACTTTTACACCCCAAAGTTTTCCAGTAAAGCAGGATTATAACCCTTAATTGCTGTAGAACAACTCCATTCCACATTAATAAAAACATAAAATATTTGGCAGTACAGAGGATCAATAAACACATTTATATATTCACTGTCAGAGTAGAAATAGCTGCAGTTAAAATACATATCACTTGGGGAATGAAAAAAAACAAAATCTGTGGATTTTATTCCCAGGAAACAAATTGCATAATAATATTTTTATTGTCTGATTTTTAAATTTAAATGCATTCATTAAGCATGTGAGTTCACTTACACTTTCTTAGATTTTGTATGCCATGGGACAGAATTGGTCAAGCATGCTACCGCAATATAATTAAAAGCTGTAAAAAGCAAAAGGTGAATCTAAGTTCCCGTTTAAAATCTTGCCTTTAACTGTAGACAGACAAGCTTGCCTGTGCAGATGTTTCTCTGACTGTAAGTGGTGTATGCCAAGTATCACTTTCAAAAAATTCCTATGCTCGTAACAAGACTCATCGACATTTCTGCATTTTGAAATGGCACTTTGAACTGGAAAAAAAAAAGCTTCAGAGAGACTTTTCCTTTCATTGGTATAGTTTAGGTAACCAGAAAAAAATCCTGCAATAGGTCAAAAAGTTTGATACTTTGTTAACTTATGATTGTGTGTAAAAACAGTTAGGAAGAGAAACGTGTACCATGATGAAAAATGCAAATGCATTTTTGGAGCAATGAACACTAGTTCCTTGTGTTTGGGAATGCAAGATGAGTACAAATACAGGCACACACAATGGCACATAGAACCAGTAGATTTACAACTCTATACCAATACAGTTTTTTGTGATTCCTATCTTTTATGGCTGCACAACCACGTGCTTTGAAAACATGTCTGTAAATGCGTGCTGTCTTAAGAAAATACAAGGTGGAGATAAACCCTAGCTAGCCTTAGCTGGGCATGTTGAACTGTGATGATCTGAAACTTGCATAGAAAGAAAATCTCAGACCTAAAAGAAACAGAACTACTATGAAGATTAAGTTATATCTTATAAGAGGTGGCTGTGATGGTGTGAATAAGAATTAATTCACATTTGCAGCAGAGTGTGATGCCAGTTGAACAGATCCTTTTTCAAAATTACTTCAGCCCACATTCTGGGAGTGTTTAGTTCAAGCATAAGAAATGAGTCATTCAGCTGCAGAGTTTTGTATGGGTTACTAATACGAACCTGAAACTTGTTTTTTTTTAAGCTGCCAAATAATTTATAACATAGGGTTTCCTTTCACAGAATCACAGAATGGTTGAAGTTGGAAGGGACCTCCAGAGGTCACCTGGTCCAACCCCCGTGCTCAAGCAGAGCCACCTAGAGCCAGTTGCCCAGGACCATGTCCAGATGGCTTTTGAATATCTCCAAGGATGGAGATTCCACAACCTCTCTGGGGAACCCTTGCCAGTGCTCAGTCACCCTCACAGAAGTGTTTTTGCGTGTTTAGATTGAATTTCCTGTGTTTTAATTTGCACCTGTTTTCCTCTTGTCCTGTCAGTGGGCACTACTGAGAAGAGTCTAGCTCCCTCTCCTTCATTTCTTCGCATGTCATAAATAGAGGTGTTGTACAGTATTGGACCCAGCACCAACCCCTGGAGTGCACCACTAGTGACTGGCCCCCAACTGGACTTTGGGCCACTGATCACAACCCCTGGCCCCAGTCATCCAGACAGTTTTCAGTCCTCCTCATTGTCCTCTAATCTAACCTGTACTTTGTCAGCTTGTTTATGATGATGCCATGGGAGATTGTGTCAAAGACTTTAAGGTCGAGGTAATCAATATCCACAGTTCTCCCCTCATCCAGAAAGACATTCTTTTCATTGTAGAAGGCAATGGCATTGGCCAAACATGATTTCCCCGTTGTAAGTCCATGCTGGCAGCCCCCAGTCTTCTCCTTCATGTGTAGGAAATGCTTTCCAGGGGAATTTTCTCCATCACATTCCCAGGGACTGAGGTGAGGCTGAGCAGCCTTAAGGGTATTGAGAGTGGCCTCATGATGCCAGCAGCCAGCTCCCTCAGCGCTCATGGGTGCAGCCTGTCAGGCCCCATGGACTTATGTATCTCCAGTTTGTTTAAGTGCTCCCTAACCTGGTTCTCCTCCACTGAGGGAGAGTCCTCCTTGTTCCAGACTTTCCATGTGGTCTCAGGGCCCTGGGTTTCCTAACGTCAGGTGAGACACCTATTCATGCTATAGAAGGGCACTTATTCACACTACAGAGTATGGTTTAGATGCTACTCTCAGTATTGCCCTAGCCTCACATGTGAGTGAGCAATTCCCTCCGCAGCAGAGTTTTGTGGGAAATATCAAGAACTGGGAACTGCAGAAGTATGGACAGTTGGATGGTGCACAGGTCCTCCGAGCATCAAGAAGGAATGTGATGGGAAAGATTTCTGTGTCCTTACGATCTATTTTAGTTATGGAAGTGTGTTTACTTAATAGATTAGTTTAAATAATAAATGGACTGTAGGTGGAAGAGGACTAGTCCTGACTACAAATTTAACAGCAGACAGTCACACACTGAGGAGCCAAGATAGCATCTGATACCCAGTTATAATATCCAGTGGATGTATCAACACTAATTTTGTGATTTTTTATAGTCACATTTTTTTTCTCTACTTCAAGCAATGGCATATTCTGTTTGTTTGAAGACTTTGTCCATCCGTCAAGACAGATCTTGTTTGTTAATTGTCAAGTAAGTACCCATGAAAAGTAATAAATCATGGACAAATGACTTCTTGAATCAGGTAGTCAGTTCATCTTGATCAAAGCACTAGCTTTTTTCTAGAAGCCTAACAAAAATAGAGCAGATTCAAGCTGAACAGTTTTGATTTCCATCTCTAACCTTTCTTGCAAGCTTAAGGTAGAGTTGCAAGTGCTGGCCTTAAACGGCCATGGAGTGCTTTACCATACGATGGTTGTGTTCCCAGCCAAAATCTTATTCCTATTTTTGACCCTTGAAAATATAATTTCATCTGCTGACATCTTTCTAAGAATTATTTTCTACTTACAGATACTCATCAGTGCTTGAGAACCTGGTG
>VYZM01017436.1:101873-114440 GCA_013398915.1 Dromas ardeola | reverse complement strand
TTTTTTTTTTTTTGTGATCTGTCAAAATTCTGTTTTCCAGATCTTCAAACGTGTGGCCCTCATGGAGAAAAAAAAAAAGGTTAGTGGGAGTTACTTAGGAAGGAACAAGTATTATTCCAAAGGCAGAAAACAAAATGATAGTTAAGTAACAATTGATTCTAGTAAAGTAAGGAAAAGGAAAGATCCCTGCTTCTAAATCCTTGCAAATTTAGGAAATCTTAGCCACCAGAACTTGTGTGGATTGGAATCAAGACAGATCCATGTTCCTGTGCCTAATGTTTCTGAGACTGTGACCTCTTGCAAAATAAAAATAAGAACATCCAGTAAAATAGTAAAATGGGGATATTGAAAAAAATCATAAAAGAGAAAGAATGAAAGTGAATTTTTCTAGTACACTGCTGGAAAAACCTGAAGGATTTTCTGGTTGGAAGCTCTCAAGTGAATAGTTTCTCCTAAATGAATTATGTCTGGGGAAATAGAAAATTCAGAAATTACAAGAACCAAAGAGACGCAATAGGATACAAAAGAGATATTCTAAGAAGTCATGGTTGAGTCTTTAACCAGTCCCTGAGCTCCCCTCAGATGTTTTGGTTTAAAAAAACATAGGGAAAATATTGTGCTGGCTGTATAAAACTGAATTGATGGCGCATTGCATTGCATTCAGTCGCACATACGGCCTTTTTCCTTCATTCTGGGTATTTTAAGTTGGTGCTGGGAAATGGCCCTAGGGAGGTGAAGGAAAGATTGCTTTGCCAAAAGGACAAAACCTGGAGAAATTTGAAGTGCTCCCGTTTTATGCAGTGCACCTGGCACTGTTTGAAAAGCTACTGGATAGGTCTCTATGGTGTATCTTTAATTTCTTTATATCTAGGTTTATGCTTAAATGTTTAACAAGAACTGATATATTTACAAATACTCTCTGAGATGCTTAATCTCTGCCAATCTGAAATGAACCCAAATGAAGACAATCATGAAATTTCCATTTAAAAGAAGACCTGGTGCACTCCCCAGACAGTTGCAGAAATGTGGCCCTTGTAAGGCTCAGCTTATGTTAAGAAAAGCGTGTTTGGAGGCTTCCCAGTATTGAAAAAACTATAGGATAGGCTTGGTAAGAAAGGAAAATTGATTTATTGGTCAGTAATATGTATTGTACTTCAAAAATATTCTTCTAACAGTGGTCTCCGACTACTATTGCTTCAAAACACTTTTCATAGCGATACGGATGATAGTCCTTACCAGTCTGGAGTCAGTATATACTCAAGAGCACAAATGCCATTCCAGGGAGCAGCTTGTTACAGCAGAGTCCAGAGTCTCCAGAGAAAAGGTAGAACCACTTGAAAGTAAATAAATTAATTATAGGTTTGCTTTTGTTTTTCTCCTGTTCTTTATAGAGAAGGAAGTACAGGATTGGGATGGGCTTGCTTTCAGGGTTCTTGAGATTGAGGAATCCTGCTTGCCAAATATTTCAAAATAAAAAGAAATCCATAGTCATCCAGCTGGTATGCACCTGGTGATGGCAGTTTTCCAGAGAGCATTTTTGGGAACTTAGTTGCAAACTCTTCCTTTAGCAGAGACAAGGAAGTGAATGCTCACTGGAAAGTGCACAGGCACGAAGAGGTGTCTGATATCTGTCTTCTCATTTTCACCATATGCAGAAAAATAAAGCTAATGGTTTAGCTGCTGGTGAATGGGTCTACAGGTGCAGACTTGAGAGCAGTTAAAATTTTCTAGATTGTGTACTCTGAAATCACCCAGCTGAGTGATGAAAAAAATCCGGGTTTTTAACAGCAATATCAGGTATGGTAATTCTCGGAATGCCTCAGTGAGGATCTGGGATGACAGCAGGAAAGCCTGGACTTCAAAATTTCAGGTTAAGACAGAAATTTTCAACTCAAGTTATTTATAGGAGGTTTCAGGAATCCGGGAGAATCAGGAGACTTTTACCCAAGCCACTTAGCCTGAGCAGTGGTGAGTGGAAATAACAGTATGAGTTAGTCAGACCTGCCCAGGAGAGAGCTGGAACGGGGAATTTAATCTCATAAACCCCAGGGCTGGAAGGCTTAAATTCAATAAAATAATCTACCTTTGCTGCTAAGTAGGATTAGTTGCAGCCACCAGAAGCTGAGAGCACTCAGCACCTTGAGGTGTGATAAAGTCACATGTGTTTGCCCTGGCTTGCTATGCTGAATTTAAATGCACAATGAGACATTGATATCCAGTACCTATCCAGATTTGGCATTAAAACAAATGGCAGACGTTGACAATTTAATTAAATTAAAAATATTCCAGTTTTAATTAAATACATTTCAGTTAAAATAATTGATCATTTCAATTATGAAAAAAAGAAATGAACTAGTCTCCGTTAATTCCATTTAGAGCGCTCTTTCCTTCGACAAAACAACAGTGGTGAAGTTACTGTTATTTCTTTAGTGTCCACTTATATTTTCCATGATGAGGTGAATTGTTATATTGAAAGATGAGGTATTTAGTTGTCCTAAATTCAACACATTTAATTAAATTTAGGACATTTTAATTAAATTGAATGGAAAAGTAGAAGGAATGTCTAGCGCGGATTTCCATGCTTCTCAAAATCAATAATGCAGAACCGGGTTAATTATGGTTAAATAATAACTTGGAACTAATGGGTTCACAATCACTTTTATTCCGTTCCAAATACTTACGCTGTAAGTCTATATAATTTTTTAGTTGGAAAACATGTAATATAATGATGGCTATTTATTCCATTGATGTTAAGATAGCTCACCATAGGTTTTCTGGCAGAATAAAAGATGTGTGAGGAACCAATAGTCAGTGCATCATTCAGCTAATAATTTTGTGTTCACAGCTGAGGCTTACTAGCACTAGCTATTATTTTTAGATAAAAATGAGGTTATGGTTTTAGTTACATGACTAAAACCCCTGAATTTCCACAACTAGACACCTGCCCCAGCTTTTTGTCACAGAAAAGCACTGAAATAAGTGGGATCTTTTTTCTTAGTCAAGAATATAGGGCTGATTTCAAACCCATCATGATTCTAGAGCAAAATCTAGTGGGATTTGAGACCATCAGGGTTGTCCTAACAGCCAGCAAGGCTCTGGGTGCCTGGTTTGGATGTGTTTGTGGGGTTTGTACGTGTGGGGTAACTGTTCTGAACCCAGGTGGAGTCAGTGGCTCTCACACGTGGGCTCTGAATTGATGTATCACATTTGTGCTGAATGGGAAATCTGCCTGGCAAATTCAGCTTATGTGGCACTTGGCTAACATCTGCTGGGATCCTCTTTCCAGCTGGAATTAGTCAGTTCAGTTTTAAGGTGGCACCTCCGCTATCTGACCTTGTGTTTCTAGGATTAAAAAAAAAAAAAAAAAGAGAGAGAGAGAGATCACTCTCTTAAGTCTCATTTCCTAATTATTTAACTGCATTTTCACTATCCCAATTCAGACAGCGAATTTAGGAAAGGAGATTTATGGCCAGGATAATGTTAGCCATATTACTAATTAATAATATTCCCTTAGGAGCCGGTCTACAATATATGCTATATTTTAAATACCTATACTTGTTTTCATACAAATTTAATAAACAATTACAGAATCTTTTTGCTTTAGCTATTTAGGAAAGACTGAAGAATTAGTTCTAATATAAAAGAGCAATTAATGTTTGGCTTGAAAAAAGTTCTATGAGCATTCCTTTCACCCAGTTCTCATGTGTGCGTTATCTGCTACGACCTAAGAAAAAGAAACCAATATTTCATCTTTGTGAATAAAAAAGAGAGTAACCTAATGATTCCTTTTTTGTGAATTTCTGACTGATAGCACAGAATTAAATTTAATCAGTTTTTTCTTTGGTAAAGGAACAGATTAATAGCTTCAAAGAGACCTAGGCATTTCAACACAATTCAGCAATGGGCATTCATAATAAGCAGGGAGGACCGCCACACATGCACTTATACACCATTATTTGAATATTATAAAAAATTAAAACAAATGTTAAAAAGTTGCCTGCAAGTGCAGAACTGTATGCATTGTAATAGTTAAGAAACTAGGTAGAGTCACTCTTTTAAAATACTTTTAAATACTTTTAGAATACTTTGATATGTCTATAACAGTATAATAATGTGAAATGGAAAGAAACTGAATATGTGTTTTCAAAGTCCATTTTACCCCTCTTTTCCCCTTTCAGTGCCATGTATAACTACTGACTGTGTTGCTTGGAAATGATGGAAAAGTATTGAATGCTATTTGTTTCTTTTATTTTCGGAAATATGCTCAGATATTAGGAAGTTGGAGTTTAATCTTCCATTATAAGTTTATCATCATGAAACTCTTTAAAAGTTTATTTTAAATTCTATCATGTTGCATTTCTATAAGAATAAACCAATTTATAAGAAAATGCACCGGTGGGCTTGCGAGTCAGAAATGAAGCTGAAGTTACATGCTAATGACTCTAGTATAATCTAGGGAATATGATTGCTAAATCTGACTTTTTTTACCACATTTGCATCTCTCCAGTGTACCTGAGGCTTTCCTCTTAGAATACAGTTTGCTCCTATGTCCAGTGCATATCATGAAGATTACCTCATGCAGGAATATATTGTATTTGGAGCAACACTTCAGTGTATGCAGGAGCTGGGCTAAAGTACAGTGGGTCATATACTAAATGGAATCTCTTGCTATAAATGCATCTGTTTAAAAGCTGTTTTTCCACTTCTGTATGCTGTTTATAAATACATTTTTTACCTGTAGGTTTTCTGGCACCATTCCACATGATAGCCTACATCCCTCCCTCCACTACACTGCCGCTCCTTGGGTTAATAGTTGTGCTTGATCTGGATCTTCAGTTGCTTTTGATCAGTGGTTCTCAGTGTGAGGGTCCTTCAGCTCTGGAGCTGATTTCACTTTTCCCCTCGAGCCTGGATTGTTTGTATTTCATCTAAAGCCGGTTTTCTTGTGCAGCCACCTGGGGAGGGATGGGTTAGATGTGCTGGCCATGAAGCAACACAAGAAGCTAAAAGATTTTGAGAGGCAGAACTTTTTGCTACCTGGTAATGAGCAAGAATTATCTGATATTCTTTTAAAAGAGGGAAAAAAAAAAAGCAGCGGTAATTGTGTTAAAGTACCTGAAACCTTCTTTAATGCATGCTGCAAAGCAGAAAAGGAGACATTAAGTATAGATGTCATATCTCCTGGTGAATAATCTTATTTACAAGGGTTTACACAATAACAAAATAACATATATTCAAATTAAATAGTAACAAATATAGAACTGATAACATTTTTATTGTGTTATGTATTAAATTGTTGATCTTGAAACTCTGACAATATTTTCACCTATATCTGGCTGCATTAATTATAGCACTCACTCACTTTTATATACTTCATTCCTAATCTTTCGTACAGCATGTACTTTAAAAAGAGTGGAGAGATACTTGGGAATGAGTATATCTGTACTTGGTACGTGGTCTAAGCTTTTCTTTGTAAATTATTTTCTACCCCCTGTTACTGCTTGTCATTTCCTTACTCATCTTTCCTTTTGTCTCAAATCCTAAAGAGGGAAGACGAAACCTACAACATGTTATATCTGATGCATACCTGCATAATGGAATTATTAAATCAGCTTTTTTAAACTTACATACTTGAGAAAGTATTTCTTGTTTATTTATTGAGCTTGCAATTTATTTTGTTTTTCCAATGGCATGATTTCAGCTTTTCTTATTTAATATGTTTCTTCCCTTTCCTTTCAAAAATTTTTTGTTTATTTATTTCTGTATTTGCACTCTTTCTCACTTGAAGTTTGGCGTAAACTTCAGAAAGTTGAGTCTAAATTGTTTTAATATGTTTAGTTTCTGTGACACTTCAGACAGTGACCCTGAGATTCAATAGCAGCATCTTTTCACTGTCTTTTCCTCATGCTTATTTGATTTAGTGTGGAAAGGGGGACTCCTCGCATACCTGCTTGCTCTCCTGTGATTGTCCTCTGTATCATTATACTAGCTAGCCATAAATCTCTCGATACTGAAACTGATTTAGATTATAGCAGTTCGAACCAAGCAGATTTAAAATATCTTTGATTCCAGCAGTGAAAATTGCTTCTGTATTTTTACAGTGCTGTTACAGGCCATCTTCCCAGCATGTTTTGTTTTATTTTTTTCCTTAGTATGCAAAAAAGTCTTGGCTCTGGGGAGGATGTGCTATGCTGTTTGGTTTGGGGTAGTCAGATTTCTGTCTAGGAGGAGTGCATGAGAAATACAGATACTGATTTCTGCCTCAGCCTCTGACTCGGGAGGATGCCTGAGGCACTGCTGCCTCTCCAAAACCAAGCCCTGATGGCAGCCTGAGGTTTCTGGGGGGAGTTCCATGCCTGCTGCTACGACTGACAAAGGAAGGAAAGTCTTCATCATTTTTCTTGCTGTCAGACCAGCTTTGCCCCCAGTCTGTGCCACCAGTTTCTTCTCCACCAAGCAGCTTTGCCAGGCAGCGGTGCTGCTGGGGCTGGGGCTGGTGCAGTGCCATCAGGGGAGGAGACAACACTGCTCCGATCAGAGTATTAGCGATACAGGTCATTTATTCTGAGCCTACAAAAACCTTCCTAGACACAGGTTATGGCTAAACTGGATGATCATAGAGAGACTCAGGGTTCCTGAAGGGATCCACACACAGGATCTAGACCAGAACCTGAGTTAGTCTGGAGAAATCCTTATTCTGGAAAAACAGAGGACCAAAAATGCAAGCCATGCTACCACCCCCAGAGCTCCTCTGTCCAGACACAGTGCTGCTGTGATGAATCAGCCTTCCGCCAGCTCCTGCTCACAGGATGTTTCAGCTGGGTCTGTGGTGCCTGAATTTAAGATATTCTCTGTCTTCTGACTTAGAATCGGACCACGGTTATTAATAGATTTCAGTATGTGTTAGTAGCATTATTAAGAACATTTCTGCTCTGCGTTTGTAATACACTTATTGCTTGCCAAGACAGTCCTTACTCCAAGGACAGCTCATGTTATCTTAACCCTATATTGCAATAAGTCAAAAAAAATACTAATGTTGTTTTAAAAACTAGTTCCTGTATCATGCATCAGGTTCAGTCCCAATGTACTTTGTGTGATCAACTTGTACAGAGTAACACCTAATGGGATTTTTAAAAGTTCTAAAATTATTCAGAAGCCATAAAAGAAAGGGCACTCAACAAACCCATAGTGAGATATTTTCTTGCCCAGACTTCTCATCCTTCATTGCTCTTTCCAGTCTCCTCAGGTCGAGCAGCATCTTTTGTTTACTGTGCCACACGGGACCAATGCAGCCAGGCTGGATGAGACAGGCACACTAAACAAGAGTAAACGTGTCTGAATTTTGCTGGCTGCTCTTGCCATCCCTGTTATCCTTGACAAGGGGGCTGCAAACCTACAGCAGTGGGTTAGCAGGAGGCCATACTGGTCCCACCTGGCATAGTTGGAGGGAAAAAAGATTCATAGGTATTATGTATAACTTGTTACTTTTGTTGGCTTTAATGTAGACTATGGTAGACAGTTAAGAGCAATTAGTGATCTCGTTAGTAGCAGAGCTCCAACAAAGAGCTGGGGAAGAGAAGTGGCAGTCCTTCACCACTCCCCGCCTCCTTTGAAGCAACTGGGTTTTACCGGAGGAAGAACAGCCATATCACATCCCTTCCTTTCTGGGAGCCAGTGTAAACATCCAGTGCACATCCATAACGATTTCTTCAGGAGCAGGTGGCTGCACCACCCTTCCTGCAGCCTGCTAAATGCCCTCTGTTCATATTACCGATTCCCTTATATATCCCCTTCA
The DNA here is from genome assembly GCA_013398915.1 of Dromas ardeola. Lineage (NCBI taxonomy): Eukaryota > Metazoa > Chordata > Aves > Charadriiformes > Dromadidae > Dromas > Dromas ardeola. The sequence goes on along the minus strand of VYZM01017436.1, from coordinate 106,645 downwards.
AGTGATAGCTGTAAATAAGCACAAGTCTCTGGCAGCTGGGATTCACTTGGAATTAAATTCAGGGATAGGGAGCTGTCAGCTAACTGACTTCTGTGGCATCACAGCTGTGTTTGAATGAATTACAGACTACAGTATGCATTTGTTTGGGGGCCTGTGAGCAAGAAGAATGGAACAAATTGGGGCAAATGGCTTAAATTTAATACAGGTTTCTGCAAACCTGTAGCATTTCCATGTAAGCTGGAATAATCTTCTGTTGAAAACTCTCTTTAGTATGAAAAAAACATATTAAATTGATTATACAATTAGATAAGGCTTATTTTGCTCTGTTCTAGCAAAGACTAAAATATCTGGGTTGAAGTTTCATAGCAGTTGCCTATGCACAATTTACACTCTGGGATTGGCAGCTTCTCTTCAGATGCTGAGGAGCAAGACGTCCCCCCTCCCTTCCATGCTGCTTGTAGAGTGCGGTGCCCCATGCTGATGATGCCAGGCAGATTTAATTGTGCATGCTCAAAGAGAAAAATGACATCCACGCTTGGGTTAGTGCTCTCTGTGGCAGGCTGACAAATCCCCCAGCTGTCAACTAGCCTCAAAGGCAAGTGTACATGGCTCCAGCTTATGTCTGCTCGCATTCTGCCCATAGGCATTTATAAGCTGAAACTCATATTGGCTGCAACACATTCAGACTGCTACTGAGAGAAATGTATGGTCTGTTTTATGTGTTTCAGTCTCTAAGAGTGACCCACACAATTAAGGTTTATTTTTCAGACAGACTATAAGCAGGTAAAGACAGCAATTTTTTGCATATGTGGCAAGTGAAAAGGCATAATGTTTATGGCTACGGATCTGGCTGCGTTGCTGATTGCTTAGAGAAAATCGTTTCTTCCTTGGGCTCAGATGGATTATATTTATATTTTTATGTATTTATTGGCGTTACTGGCTGCCAGAGAACTGCATGCGCACAAAATCACCTTACGTAAGTGCCAATATATATGGGCAAATACAAAGAGGCATGTAGTGCTAATGCAATATTGGAGTCATAGAGAAGGACTTCTGGCAGAAGCGTTGTCACTTGTGGTGCACTGCAGGCTGTCCATCTAAACCTATCATTACCTGGCACCTATGCTCTAGTGAAATAATCAGACCAATCTGCGAATGGGCAAAAAGCCATCTTAACAGATGGCTTTGACTGTAGGTAACCAGGAAACCATGCATATACATTAAACATGGGTTCAGAGAGCATGGGTCTTATCTAGAAACATCAAAACAGCTGTCAGTTTTGAGCTCCTCCGTATACTGTTGAGAACATATGCCATATCCATCAGACACCCACATCGGGTGGGCTAGAGCCAGCTCCTACGGTTGTGATGAACTTTGTAGGAATTGCTTGGTTGGGCATGGTGTCAGCTACAGATTTATCTCGTGTTTTGCAATGAACTTTGAATTTGTATTAGAAAGACAAAGACTGAAGTTTGAGGATGCAGTTGCATCAACCTAATCTGGATGCCCAGCTGAGGCAGTCTCACCCAAATTTTAGGTGATGGAGAGGGCTTTCGAACCTACCTGGCACAATTGTCTAAGTTTCTGAAGTAAACAGTGATAGAGAGAGGCTTTGGATATGTGCAGGGAAAAGTCTGATATGCTTACATTTTGAATGCATTACAGTCTTAGAACAGGATCTTAAAATATAAAGAAATAACAGGACATGCCAAATATCTCTATTGACTCAGGATTTAGTTCACAAAGCTATTATGGTACTGAGCAACCAGTGCTGCTATTCTTTTTTTGTAACAGTCTGATATTAAAGGGCTCAGTGAGAAAGTGAGAATTCCTGGGTTCTTGGCCTCTTCCGTATAAGAAACTGCACATCCTGACCCCATGAGTCCAGGTGAGTGGTTCCCACCATACTTGGAAGCTGAATCATAGCGCAGCTCACTGTTGTGAGGCCACAGAGAACACAAAGAAACAGCGACTCCAGGAACTCCTCACCACCAGTTATTTTCACAAGCTCAGTGCTTCCGCATGTACACAAGAGAGCATGTGGACAGTGTCTCTTTTAGTGTCCAAAATTAGTATGCATCTAAAAACAAACAAACAAACAAACAAAAAGGACCATATTCATATCACGTAGCTCCACCTAAAAATTCAGTAGGTCTTCTGTGTCCTTTTGGCTGGCTATGGGTTTTCTGAAGCATGTACTCAATGGAAATTTTAGGCTAATTGGAATTTAAACTGCCTGAAAATAGCCCCAAGGCAGCAACATCAGGATTTAGGGGAAAATACTCTAGCTTCAGCAAATCTGTGCAAATACGTGGAGCCCTGGAGCTCTTTCACAGATGCTGGGGGCTGGGCAGGATGCAGAAGTGCTGTGGGAGTTCAAATCCATCTCCTGTTTCCTTTCTGCTACCTGAGCGCAGGAAGAGAGGATCATGGGGTGGGGTGTACATGTCCATGAATGTGGTGCTCTATGTTGGCAGCAGACAGCTTCAGAGAGTATTATGTGCCTGAGAGAGAAAGAGTTTTTCGTAGTTCAGTCAGAGCAGACTGAGATTTCCAGACTGTAGGACCTCTGCATCGGCCAGCTGTAAATTTGAGTTATTGATTCCTCGGGACCTTTGGGGAACACTCTTTGGGGAACGCTTTAAGAACGATAGAGAAAATAACCACAAGAAAACCATTTATTTTTGTGACTACTTCTTCACTCAGTTAAAATCAAGGAATTTGATGACTTAAATGCAAGGTGTTAGTCTGTAGTTATTTTTCTGTAGAATTAAGATACCTGTAAATCTGTCCTAATGGTAGTAACACTACATGGAGGATAGTCTGCTCTTTGCATGATACATGGCTAGCTTAACTGTGTAAGCAATGTGTGTACGCTATGAAAAGTCATCTGTATAAAGGACCCTATTCATACTTCAAAATTGTCAATGTGAAGAATTGTGATTATCACATTAAGTTTAACTTCCATAACTCTGCATTCTTAAGGTAGTTTGCGTTTAACCTAAATTACTCTCCCCTTAACTATGGAGTTAGAATGAAATTCAGCTGTCGCAGATAAAAATAATGATATTTATTAAATAGTGAAATCATTCATACACATGGAAAGAACTTAAACGTGCAAAGCAGATCAGGACAGGAGATCACAGTCCTTAAGGGATTGATTTATCCTTGACTTCTAGGAGCCTTTGTTATGCTAATGTTAGATATATATTCCCGAAATCCATTGCCTCTGTCTGTGCTTTACCCTTTGATTTCTTTATTAACTCTCCTCCCTTGTCACTACGTGTTCTTGTTAATTCAGATCAGGTTTTGCAGCTTGCGTCATACTTTGCTATTTTTGACCAAAATGGTTTATTGAGTTCTGTAGCAGCTTACGTGCTTTCCCCTCTTTGCCGCACCTCTCTGCCACCGCTGCCAGAAGGGCCCCAGGGTGAGCTGCCACCAGTCGGACTCTGGTACTACTAATGGGTTTCCTTTGTTCCCTAGAGCAGTCAAGGCAACCAACCTAATTAATCATTCCCAACCCTCATTAATAAACATGATTTTGGTAATTTGGGGTAAATGTGTTCATGTACTCTAGAATACTGAATGTTTCATCCAAATATGTAATTTGTTTTTTAGGCACTTTTGTAAACATTACGATTTACGGTGGACCCGGGTGCTACTGACTTTGCTAAGGTTGCAAATCCTCAGTATTTCTAAAGTCAAAATGCATGTTTAGGTGAATAGTTGTGTGCGTGGGTGGTTAGCTCGCCCACAGTGGTTGTTTGCAAACATTGACCGCCGCGATACAAGTAAATGGCAACCTTAGCATCATCAGTAAATGGAAAAGCTGTTTATAGGTAATAATATCCTTAAGGATATAAACAAGAGAAAAATATATAGGTTAAGGTAGATTATTAGCTGTTAGAATAGCTGTAAGACTATTAGAGAGCTATAGAAAAAGCTAAGAAGTTCAGAACATTTCTCATGAGCTTATTTTAATATGAGGAGTAGGGTTTTTTTCTGAAACACGATATACTACTGCAGTGTGTAGCTACTTCATTATACTTTCTTCAGTACAGGTATTTCTTGCAGCATCTTGTACTCTCCCTTGGGACTAGATATATATGAAACATCAGCAGCATAATTTTGCTCATGTGCTAGGCTCTGAACTCAGCTACAATTAAATATTCATCAGAATGCTCGGTCTCTAGCTAGACTCATGTAGCAGTTATGAAAGATTAATTCAGTGTTATGTTTCTGTTTAATGAAAGAGTTGAAGTGAGCATTTCTGTTGAAAATTTCAGATTTCAAAATTAAAAATTATGATCTTTATTATGCTTTTTAAAGAGCACAGAAGATAAATGATCTATATAGAGTTACATTTTTTTAATTGAAATCTTTCTCTTTCAGCATATTTATCCCAGCATCTTAATTACAGTCTTCTGCATACGTACATTGTACATATTTCTTAGCTGCACATGCAGTAAATAACCTGTAGAGAAACTAAGGTCATTGCATAACAAAATGGTGCAGATTTGCATATCTTGCGCTATATTATAAATTTAATTTGGATTTTCTGTTTCATCAATACTAAGATTTTAAAAAACATGTGTATCTAGAATCATAGAATGTGTTGGGTTGGAAGGGACCTATAAAGGTCATCTAGTCCAACCCCCCTGCAGTAAGCAGGGACATCTTCACCTAGATCAGGTTGCTCAGAGCCTCATCCAGCCTGGCCTTGAATGTCTCCAGGGATGGGGCCTCCACCACCTCTCTGGGCAACCTGT
>VYZM01017436.1:23397-101330 GCA_013398915.1 Dromas ardeola | reverse complement strand
GTATTGAGAACGAGGGTTGTCCCAACCCAAGTGTAGCACCTTGCACTTGGCCTTGTTGAACTTCAAGAGGTCTGCTCGGGCCCACCTCTCTAGCTCGTCCAGGTCCCTCTGGATGACATCCCATCCCTCTGGCCTGTCGACTGCACCACTTAGCTTAGTGTCGTCAGCAAACTTGCTGAGGGTGCACTTGATCCCACTGTCTATGTCATTGATGGAGATGTTGAACAGCACCGGTCCCAATACAGATCCCTGAGGGACACCACTTGTCACCCCTCTCCATCTGGGCATCGAGCCATTGACCACCACCCTCTGGATGTGACCATCCAGCCAGTTCCTTATCCACCGAACACTCCACCCATCAAATCCGTATCTCTCCAAGTTAGAGAGAAGGGTGTTGTGGGGGATTGTGTCAAAGGCCTTGCAGAAGTCCAGATAGATGATATCCGTAGCTCTTCCCTTTTCCACTGATGCAGTCACTCCATTGTAGAAAGCCACTAAGTTGGTCAGGCAGGACTTGCCCCTGGTGAAGCCATGCTGGCTGTCTCTAAGGAAGGAATAGCAGCTTTGAGGCAATTTCTGGTAGAATTCATTTATACAGCAATGTTCCAAAGGAGAGAGATTAAAGCAGCAACACAGAAAGTTCCAATTTCTGTCCCTTGCAGGTTCTTTTGCTTTTTTTTTTTCCATTCCATATCTTTCTCTAACATAATTTTCTTGCATTATTAATGAAGTTCAATCCCAGCACTGGTGTGGAATATGAAGGGTAGACTCAATCGGCAAGTCTGAGGTCCTAATTCTTGTAAAGCCAGTGTGAATAACAGATGATATTAAGCAAGGCACAGTAGATGGTACCTATTCGGCAATTGCTGTAAATGTGACCTCATTGATTCCATCTGGGTTTTTCCCTCTGTGTTTTAGAGAGCACATTGATTTAGGAAGATGTCTTTGGCTTATTGCCATTAGTGTTAGAATGATAGAAAAATGTGCAAAAAGATTTGTGGATTGGTGTGAACTGAAAGCCATTATCTGGTTTATTAGCAAATTAGGGAGTCATTTTTAGTTATGATTCTGATGGAAATATCATGCACTGTATTGTATAAATGGGGTTCTTTTCTGAATTTTATTAATAGATCCCTGGAAACATTCAAGGTCAGGTTGAACAGGGCTCTGAGCGACCTGAGGTAGTTGAAGATGTCCCTGTTCATTGCATGGGGGTTGGACTAGATGACCTTCAGAGATCCCTTCCAACCCAAACTATTCTATGATTCTGTGATTTTACTCCAGCTGCACTGCCTAGAAATTTAGAAGGGAAATCGTGACCGGACCCACACTCTCTCAGAACACAACAGGATTGGCATCATAACTTTAAACAATTTTCCTGGACCTCTTCAGGAAGGAGAAGGAACGAGCAAGGCCCCGGTTCCATCTCACTGTGTGCTTGGTCTTTAGCTTGGCTAAAAAGCGGTGTCACTTGTAATGTGTCCTGGACAGTCACCCACCCGAGAAGCAGCAGCCACTGTAGCATTTTCAGATTCTTGCATGACAGTCAATGGCAGTTGCCTGTGGGAGGATGGAAAGACTGAAGGGTTGAAATTCAATAATCCTTTCTGTTTTGAAACAGTAATTAGCTGTCGCACAGTTCAGCTGCCAGCGAGCCGGCTACTGCAGTGGGCTCTTATTACCATGATCAGCAAGCAAAGAGCTGAATACAAAAGGAAGGAAGCTAAAGAAAAAGGAATTTCTGACTGAGACAAAGGTTGCAAAATAAGTAAAAATTGCCCAATATTATGTATTTTGTATCAGTAAGAAAAGGAGATTCATCCCATGTTCTGTTTACTGAGCCAGCAGAAGCTTGCAGCGCTAGAGTCGATACCCTGCAGTCTTAGAATGGGCCTATTTTATATGATTTAGCAATTTTATATAGTAAACATAGCTTTGTTACTTATGAGTCCTAAAGAGACAGCTCCTTTCAGCAGTTGTTTAGTGGATATACAGAATAACTGAAGGCGACATTCAATGATGCTAATTGGTATTGGATTAAATCATCCAATCATATGACTCTAGTGTAAATTTTGCATGCTAAGGTGCAACGTAAGGTGGAATTTCATTTGTGTTTTAAGTGCATAAAGATAAGCAGGGATGTCTGCCAAAAATGGAAAATATTTATAAAATGCTTTTTTTGATATAATTTCAAGTTGTTTCAGATTGGTACGTTTTGTATGCGAAAAGTCCATTTGCATCTTGTATACACATATGTTCTTGGTGTCTGCTTTGTGTTAATGCCTTCTGTGCCTTGTGTGTTTTATTTTGTGTGTCTTTATGGCCACCTTAACTACCCATATAAATTTGTCTGTCCACATATTATAGGTAGTTGTCCACTCCCACTGTGTGGTTTTTCAGCGTGCAGGTGATAATGCGGAGCAATTCACCCAAATACCATCCATGTACCAACCTGTTTTGTATGCTTTGGCAGCTCAGCCAAAATACAAAGTTTCAGCAAGTTTCACCTTTTGCATTTCAGGATTATAATGACGAAATTCGCCAGGAGCAGCTGAGAGAACTGTCTTACTTAAACGGTTCTGAGGATTCAACACGTGGACGGGGCATTCGAGGAAGAGGGATCCGTGTGCCACCTGCAGCTCCTTCAAGGTGTGGTAACCTGAGCTATTATGCCAATAGCTTTAGAAAGTGAAAACAATGGTAAAACAAACATAGTTTAAAAAAAAAAGAATCACATACACGTCATGGTCAGTAAAACAAAATGTTTTTCTTCTGATAACTTGTGTGGTCTATGTTGTGCTAGGTTCTCTGGTCTACAATTCACAGGCTACAGTGGGTGGTATAGAAGTATCAAACAACAAATCAGAGCAGATTATGAAGGCAGTGAAAGGATATTTCTAGGAAAGTATATGGTCAGTAGCATAAAATCGTTGGTCAATAAAATAGTATAGTCAGAAAAGACTACATAGTCTGGATGGAACTTCATTTGCCAAATAATTACTGGGTTTGGGTATGCATATTATATCTATAACATATTATTTGTTGTATGCGTTATCAGTTTTATATGAATTTCATTGTCATAATCTAAAAACATTGGTGTATGAATGTTTCCTGAATTCTTACAAGTATTTTTTCATATATAGGTAACAGAGCGCTCTGCTTGTTCATAAGGCCAGTGTATAACCTTAATGCACTCTTTCAGACTTATTTTTCACTGTGAACCCTAAAGAAATTTGTTGCCTCAGGCATCTAAGTTACCTAGCTACTTCTAGGTGTCCATGGAGATTATTTCAGGATGGGTCCTAAGAAATCCACTTTTATTTTGGAGGAAATAGGATATGGAGGTGCCTTATTTTATGCTGACAGAGGAGGTGCTCTTTTGTAATTGAACTGGATGATCTTGCCTATGACCTTTTTTTTTTTTTCCCCTGGAGGTATATGTCATAGTTTTCCTCAGTTCTTCTTGAATGTGATCTTTTATCCATAGTATGATGCACATACATAGGATTTTTTACACTTGTCATTCATGACCATCTTTCACTCAGTCTTTTTGGTCTCAGAAACCAGTCTTCCTTGCACCTAAGATCTCTGAAGGGCTTGACTTAATAATGGTGCTCAGAACACCACTGCAGCAGACTGACAGCTTTTAAATTAGGTTCAAAGCATAATCATTGGCGTGCTGGCCCCCACTTCCTGCAAAATACCCAAGTGATTGGATCAGTTGGAGAGATACAGGATCTTGGGTGCTTTGCCTATCTACGAGTCAGAAATCCCAGGAGATTATTAAAAAAAAAAAAATTGCGACTGAAGTATTTTAAGCTAAATATTTATGGTAATAATTTATGCCAACAGCATAATTATATTTATAGTGGTACAACTGATACGCTTGAGGGAAGGGGTGCCATCCAGAGGAACCTTGACAGTCTTGAGAAGTGGGCCCATGTGAACCTCATGAAGTTCAAGAAGGCCAAGTGCATGGTCCCACTCATGGGTAATTCCCAGTGTCAGCACAGGCTGGGAGATGAAGGGATTGAGAGCAGCCCTACAGAGGACTTGGGGATATTGATAGATGAAAAGCTAGACGTGAGCTGGCAATGTGCGCTCGCAGCCCAGAAGGACAACTGTATTCTGGGGTGCATCAAAAGAAGTGTGACCAGCAGGTCAAGGGAGGTGATTCTGCCCCTCTACTTGGTTCTTATGAGATCCCACCTGGAGTACTGCATCCAGCTCTGGTGTTCAGGGCACAAGAAAGGCAGGGACATATTAGAGCGGGTCCAGAGGAGGGCCATGAAAATGATCTGAGGGATTGAACACCTCTCCCATGAGGACAGGCTGAGAGAGTTGGGGTTGTTCAGCCTGGAGAAGAGAAGGCTCTGGGGGACCTCATTTCCAGATATAAAGGGGGCTTATAGGAAAGATGGAGAGCGCCTTTTTACCAGGGCCTGTAGTGGCAGGACAGGGGACAATGGTTTTAAACTGAAAGACGGTAAGTTTAGTTTGGACATAGGGAAGAAATCTTTTTCGATAAGGGTGATGAGACACTGGAACAGGTTTCCCAAAGAAGCTGTGGATGCCTTGTCATTGGAAGTGTTCAAGGTCAGGTTGGACAGGGCTTTGAGCATCTTGATCTAGTGAAAGATGTCCCTGCCCAAGGCAGAGGGTTTGGACTAGATGACCTTTAAAGGTCCCTTCCAACACAAACCATTCTGTGATTCTAAAATTGGCTACTGAAACTTGTGGTAAAGTAGTGAACACCACAATCTAGTGCTATGGGTTTAGTTATCTCAGCAGGAAACAAGCCACAGTTCATACTGCTCTGGGAGACCTGGGTTCTATTCACAGCTCTGGATCTGGGTTATACCCGGCACTCACAGCCTTAGAAAGGGCCACACACTCAGGAGCATTCTGCTCTGAAACAAAACTCACAGATTGCTTCCCTGATACATCTCCCTTCTAATTTGTTATATGGTATAGTTAAAAGAACCTCTTTTTAACCAGTAACAGCTTCTTCTGACTTACCTATTAGTACAGCAACATGGATATAGCATAAACAAATGGGAGGATGCTGAACTTCTCTGTGCTTGTCTATGCGCTGTTCTCTCTGCACAGTGGGGAAAAGCAGAATCCCATGCTAGCCTTCCCTTGTGCTGACCTAAATGAGACAGGAAGAAAAGTTCTTCCTCTCCTTTTACACTCTTGCTCTACTTTGCCTTGCAAGTTTCTGCCATCCTGCATCACCTTCTGCCAATCAATTTCTCCCACCCACCAATAAACACAAGAATGAGAGAGATGACTGCTCTTCTAAAGTAATTTGAGAGCAACAGAAAAAGTTCCTCACTTTCTTCTTCCTGTAGAACTACTTTGGAGTAACTGCAACTCTGTGAATTACAATGATCCAGAATTTCATTAGTACAAGCAACAAGAGGATCAGGTGTAAAAGGCACTGACGGCTTAAAAATAATGCCTTTCCATAATGTGAGTTCTGCCTCAGATATTGCCTAAAAGTGCTTGACATTGTAGCTGCCAAAATGCCAGAGTTATACGATACTTCAAATAGTAGTAAAAATGTAAGAGCCTTTAAAATGGGGTAGCACTTGCACGTCCTCCCTTGCCGTACACACCAAACTGATCACTTCTTTTTCCTCCCCCCAGGGGACGCGGGGGTGCGATTCCTCCGCCCCTGCCTGGACGAGGTGCCCAAGCACCCCGAGGAGCGCCGCTCACCCGTGGAGCCCTCCCTGTCCCACCAGTGGCGAGGGGAGTGCCCACCCCTCGAGCAAGGGGCGCCCCAGCTGTCCCGGGCTACAGGCCACCCCCACCACCGGCACACGAGGCCTATGAAGAATATGTAAGTACCCACGTGCATTCATAACATATGTGAGACAAACTCTGTGGCCAACATCAAGTACCTCTGAGTTGGAAGACTCCAGGCCAATAATTCCTCTGTCTCTGCTGCTTACCCGCTGCTGGTGAATTACAGTCTGGGTGATGCAGAGTGTCTGCAGACCTGTGTTTTGGGTCATGTGCCTTCATAGAATTGCTCTCAGCTTAGTTTTGGATATGCGAAGGTCGTGCTGGTTAGCTCTCAGGGTATCAGGGTAGAGCAACACAGATATTCTAAAGACTATTATAACTGAAAGTCACTCGTTACTGTAGGCAAGTTCTTAGGAATAACAGATTATATCCTATGTGAGAAAATAAGCATTTCTTTTGTTTTTCTGAATCCCTTTTTATTACATATAAATATGCATATGTATATTTCTATTCAACATTGTGTTACAGATACATAATAAATAGAAATTCAGGTAATTTTCATGAAAGCTGATACAATGACGCATATTTAGCAAGGAGCAGTACTAACTGTCACCTTTTCTTATGAGGTGTTAAAAATAATTGTACTGTAAACATCAAAGCTTTCAAGTCATCCTCATTAATGTTCCCTCCTGGAACTATCACCATAACAACAGATCTCAAGGTACAGGAGAAAATACCATCGAATATGATGTCTGAGTTTTTCCAGCTGTGGCAAATCCAAGGGTAAGATGAACATCCCGTCCACTCTATAATCCTGTCACTACTCCTAGTGACATTGAGAAGATAGAGTATAATTGAGAAGATGCAGTTTTATTCAATTAATGGTCTTCCTAGAGCAGAAGAAAGGCGATTTAAATAGAAATTAATCTTTGTTGGTAAAGCTTTACTCAGCCATCTGTATTTGTAGAGCAGAGATTAGATCATGGCCACTTCAAATCAGGGACACACATTCTGTTGATGTCAGGGGTCACAACTGAACAACAGCTGCAAAAAAGGAGGGGAAGAAAGTCACTCTCCATTATTGCACAGTTTCCATCTTTAAATGAGATAAAAGACCTGCTAAAAAAAGGAATTTAAGAAGTATACTCCTCCTTGATAGATCGTATATTGTCTGTTAATATCAAAATGTATGAGACCTTCCTTTCTGTGCAGAACTGCATCTTTTCCTAATCCCTGAATGACAAATTTCAAAACAGAACTTTTGTAATGTAAGATTAAGTAAATTTGTTTTGTTTTGTTTTGTTTTTTTAATCTACAGTACTGATAAATGTCCTAGGGTATTAAACAGCATTTAGGGAACATTTCTTTTGCTTCTTCTGGATGGTAAATGTATAGAAAGCGGGAGTAGAAGTTGAGGCAGCTGGATTATTAATGTTAGGGAAGCATTCAGCCAGTTCCACATTATTTTGAAATGCTTGCACTCTCAGGAACACAAAATATACATACAATTAAAGGAGTCATTTTAGTTTTTAATAGATAATTCTGGTAAAAACAAACAAATGTGTTTGTGTTTCTATTTTGCCTACTTAGGTAGTAGCAAGGAACATATTGCCTGATAGGACAAATTCAGATGTTTTGGAGATCCTTCCATCTCCTGTGTCCTTTCAACACCTATATTCCACAGCTGGGAATGTATGGGCTTCCCCGACTTGCTTTCATTCACCAGTTTGCAATGAAAATCTCTTGCCATTTTGAAAAGACTTGTAAGTGTAGTCTAAATTATCTTGGTACCTTACGGGCTGAGATAATAGTTAAAACACTCTTGGTGTGCAGGTAGAAGGAAAATTTTGCTGTCATATATCCATAGATGAATTTGTAAAGGATGTTTTATGGGAAAATATTTTAAATTTTGCAGGAAATAATCAACATGTTTTTTCTTTCCAAATAAACCACTACATCACATATCTGGCTGGATACTAAAAGCAAGTGGATCTATTTGTTGACCAGCAACAAATGTCATACGTAATTGTTGTTCTTTCACACTGAATCCTAGAGATGAAAAACTAATTTATAATGAATAATTTATCCAATTTATTTCGTCTCATTTTCTGCTCGTAGGCAACCCACAAGCATATTACAATTTCTTTATGTGTTTATGTTTTTCATTTTTGACTACAGTCTTTCACTCCAATTTTTGCCTACTATATGCAACCACCATTGGTTTGATTAATTGTGCACATGAATGCAATGTCATTGATTGTGAGTATCCATATTTTTGATTTTTCTTTGTTCTAATAGAATATAGTCATTTGGATGCTGAGCTGAAAGTGAACTCAAGAAGTAGAATAGAATGACTGCAGCAGAATTTTTTTAAAATGTTTAAACACCGCTTCCTGAAAAAATCTCTTTAGATATTTGCTCAGCACTACTAATCAGAGATTGTACTGACTGTTTGACCTTGAAACATCTAACTATTCAAATCTGTTTGGATAAGCATTTAAAAGTTTGGATCACTCCTTTGTAATTATCCAATATCTAAGTATTTTGAGGTTTCTTAATGGCCTTTGTGAGAGTCCATAAAAGCAAATGTCTAAAGGTTTCTCAAGAAAAGTGAAGTTTTGTCATTGTGGTGAATATATTCACATTCAACATTTTGAATGTCAAGACCAGCCAAAGGGAAAATAATTTGGAACAACTTCAGAAAAGAAGAGGGCTAGAGGGGGAATGGGGAGCGACACACCTCACACCTTTTTCTTTACTTGAATTTGAAACAGAGGTGTAGCTTTTCTTGGGTGCAGCATAGACAGTAATGCAGAGGAACTTCAAAAGACTACCCGCAGGAAGAGGAGGTACAGACATTAGAAAATATACGCAAAAGGAAAGAAATAGGTACTACGTCAACTTTCATCACTTTAAAACCAGCTCGTTGTGTGTGAATTTGGATGGAGAGCTTAACTAACAGCTGCTGTGCAGCTTCTGAGATCAGAGGGGTTGTCCTGGGTTTGTAACCCAGTGAGTAAGAGTGCTCTTCAAAGTGACAAACCTTAGTTCAGTGTGACCAATCTGTGCATGCTCCTCTTCTGCTGAAGGAGAGATCCACCAGAGTGCAGTTCAGAGCAAAAGCTTGAACTGGTCATTGTGAACTTCCCTAAAACGAAGCTTCTTTCACAAAGCTGAACTTGGCCCTTTGTCATTGCTATCTGAGATACAATTTTACACCTGTAATCCACAAGCACTGCCGTACTGAAGATGTCCCTAGCTGCCGGAAGGAATTCAAAACTTTATTAAAAAACAGCCTTCTGGACCTCAGGCTCCGGTGGGGTTTTCTGACTGAAAAACACACATTGTGGTTCCCCGTTAAATGCATTATGGATCATATTCCTGCTCCTTCCACAAATGCAGTGCACAAATTAATTTGAATTATTGCTTAATTCTTCTTTCCATGTATAGCAATACATACCACAACCAGTTGGCAGCAGTGGCTCAGTCTTGAATTTTCCAGGAGTACTGATTTACCACAGAGCTGTGTTGTTACTCAAAGGATGCTGAAAAGCTTGAAGTGGATGGTAGGGAGAGCAGCAATGCCAGCAGGCTCCTCAGGTAGAACTAGTGAAAATATGGCTGTTTGGGATTTGTCAAACAAATTTTGTAAATTAGGTTCATACTCTACATTAGATTGGGCAGAGATGTTTTGAGTAGAGAGAACAGCACTGGAACTGCATTTTAATTGCTTTTTTTAAACTTACATCTTAGGCAGTTATGTCTGAGGTATTAGTCTTGTCTGTTAGACAGCTGATGTCTTATCTACAAATCTTACAGTTTCTGTATCAGTGCACGAACATAGGAAATGGTAAATGAAAATGAGTTCAAACATTGTTTCAGTCCTGCATCATCACCTTTATTAGCAGGGCCAATGGGAAGAATGATTTTGTGCCATTTTTTCATTATAAAGGTTAAGATTTCTTTGGTTGGACATCTACTTTTATCACCTACTCAAAATATAGTAAGGTGTCATCTGGTATCATCTTTACAGATTGAGAGGAGACTTCTGGAGTCTTTATTCAACAAGAATAAGCAATTCTAAAGGCTAAGATCTTGTCAATTTATGAAACAGCAAAAAGATGACAAATGTGACTGATTGAGGTTCATGATTTATACAGAAGTGAGAGTGAGAATGCTTGAGCTGTATTTCTGCCTTCTGAATCAGAAGCTAGTAATGAGCTCTGCAGTGGTATTTTTCTTTACATTTTTTAAGAACTATGGTGAGCCTTGCTAAGAGGTCTAATGTGAGTCTAGAATCAATTTAGCACTTGTTTGCTTACCCCAGATGCAAAGAATTACCAAAACAGAATAAATTTGGAACTAAAATACACATTGCTTTTATATTTTACTTGCACTTGCATTTTTACCTCTGGATAAGAAAGGAGACTTTTTACTCCTGGATAAGAGACGGGACTTTTGCACAGAAAGGCACTCATCTTAGTATGAATACTTAGATGAGCTTCTTATATTTATGAAGAAATAAGTAATTCGTTTGCAAGAAATAGGCCGATCTGTCGAGACACTGAACCGGTACAGCTCCTAGGTCTAGGACAGCCAGATTAAAGAGCAATTTTAAATGCAAATATTCTTTCTCGCCTCTCATTTCACTGATCAAACCAGCCAAACGCAGTTTCTTGTTATCTTCTGGAATGAGTGAAGAGCGATGCTTTTAGAAAGTCACTGGAAAAGAATAACGCAGTAAGATAGATTGTGCTTTTAATGTCATGCTGTTCTTCCTCTCATTTCAAGCTATTTAAAAGGAAAGCAAATGCCACATTCAACTGTTTATTCTAAGCTCAATGGTTATTTACATTTTTCAATAGTTTTCAAACAAACTGAAACAACTTAGCTCATCTTTATTCAGTGCCAACCTAGACAATGAAAAGACTGACAATAAGAGGCATTTTGTCACACTTTAACATTTTAAGAAGAATAAGCAACATTTACATGTGACTGTGATCCCCAAAATTATGGCTGTGGAGGCTTTGTTTAATACTTTAAACTGGAACTCATACAGCTTTTAAATTCATTCTATCTGCCACTTCTGAATGTAGATGGAAACTGTGTATAAAGACCTGCACTTCCTCTTCATGGCATGTTTGCACCTGTGTTAGTGCTTTAACAAATACGTGAAAGTGAGCAATTGGTACTTGATTCTGCTACTTTTGAAGTCCATTCCTATAATCCCAATAGGACATTCTCAATGAGAGTGAAGCCTGGACAACTGAGAAAACTTGTTCCAAATCTTAAAATAGTGAAATATATTGGATATAATGATAGTTAAAGGGGATTATTTCCATTTTTTTCCCCAAAATTGTTATTTCCAAGTTTTAAGATGTACCATTTATTTATTTCAGTGCCTCTTTTGAATGAAAAAAAATCAATGAAGAATGTACTGAGACTAAAGAGCATTTGAATAAAGCTGGAATTATAGACATGGGAATCTGCGTGGCTGAACAACATATTGATTAAATATGATTGATTACTGATTTGTGCCCAAGGCATTTGGAAAAAGAGCTAAGCTATACTCAACTTACATCTGCTGTGACTTGAAAAATCAAATTCTATTTTTACCATAATAGCGATAAACAGGATAATGTTTATATTATCTGAAATACCCTATTAGCCTTAGAAAAACACCGTGAATTATGGTTTGATGAAGGTAGAGTGTATTTTTCTGTTGCTTATTCAAACTTTGGAGAATTCGGTCTGCCAATAGTATAAATATATTTATTGCAAAGAAAACCCAGCAACATAAATAAAAAATTAAAGTAGTATCAACTTTTTTGTGTTTTTCTAAGAGCAAAACCCACAGTCAGCATTAAACCTTCAGTGTCTGGGAACCTGCAGTTCTGGAGCTTTTTGCTTACCTGTGCAGCTGTAGTTTGGGTCTTATTTTTATAGATGATATCTGAATAAATCAGGCTTGCCCCATGAAACCAAAGGAACTGTCCTGGGAGCAATGCCTCAATAAATGTGAATACTGTTTTCATCAGATTCATCACTGCTATGAATTTCTCACAAATTAACAATGTGCTTTAAAGCAGACTTTATTATATAGTTTTCTTGATTTGTTTTGATTTGACTGTAATAATCATGGTTATTCAACTTTACTCGTAAAATGCATAAAACTCTAACATCTACTTAGAAATGCCGCAGAAAGGTTTTGTGGATGATAAGCTTTTCTGCCATCCTCTTCATGTTCTCCTTACTTGGCAAAAATAATTCTCTCCTTGACATTGGTTACCTAGTTTTCAGTTCAAAATTATTTTCTATGCTAGACAGAATATGAAAGAAAATGCTGATGCAGCTGTACATGTTTTAGTATTATACATGATGTTAATGCAACTACAACCTAATAAATATTTATATTTGTTATATAGAGATCTAAGTGAAGGGCATCTCTCAACTGATCATCCAGCCTTCTTATGGTCCTTAAATATTCATAGTGCATGCGGTTATATTCATAAGATCCTACATAAAAAATACATGGAGAATTCTCCATAGAGACAGAATTTGTCTGCATCATGCAATGCACCATTTAATCATTAACCAGCGTGATTGTTCATGAGCTTGTTGCCAAAAATACTTGTCTGCTGTCACTTGGATCTGTCAAAAATTGTCACTTGGCTATTTATCTGATGGAGAACAGTCTTGGTTGGTGCAAAATGACTCTATTGGCATTTGCTGGCTAAACATGATCATGTGACTGTTTCTCCACCCATGTTAGGCTTTTCATGACAGTTTGCAAAGTGAGTTATAAACTTTTCATAAAAACTCATACAAACCTAGAGAATTGCTGTTAAAGACTTGGGACAAGTCCAATTTAATTAGAGTTGTTGAGAGTTTGTTTACTGTGTGGATTCAGCTCAGATGGAAGGCTTGGGTTTTCTCTTTCAGTACTCGAAGTTTCTTATACAGATTTAGTCCACCGAGGTACTAAAAAAGTTAAATAATTTTGGACTGCAAGGTTTATCATGACTGGTGAGTTCCCGAGGAGCCAGGCACATATAAACTCAGTGGTAATGAGAAAAGCTCAGTGCAGGCTGCTATTTCTTGCAGACTGGTAAGTGCGGAGACTTCAGCTGTGCCAGGCAATTACAGAAGCTGTGAGCTCTGGTTTCAGGAAAGGCTCTGGGTGATGAGATGCCGTGGTCACATTATCACACCCGCCTTGTCTCCAGCGTACCAGTCTTACTCATGTGTTTTTCACAGAGTGCTCTTGATATCAATAGGTTTCCTGCAGCTAACACAGCACTTCTCTTTAGTGTATAATCTTTATTTATTAGGAATTTTCACTGTAGCTAAAACATGAGCTTTATTAATAGAGTAAAATGCACAGTTTAGGAACCATTTTATATTAATTGAAAAATTTCATGGATTGTTCCAAAACAGTATTTTAGTTTTACTGGAATTTGAAGGGCAGGTATTTAAAAAAATACTTCCTGTTGCAGGAAGCTTTCATCAGAGTTCATTTATGTTCTTCATACATTTGTGATATTGTCCTCTTGCAAAAAATACTTCTGCGTGAAACTGCAGAGATACATATTTAGCAACTTCACTTAAAGATAAACATTGCAGAGTGCAGTTCCATTTCATTCTCTGGCTGATGGGCCTTTTAGCCAGTTGCCTCTATCCATACACTTAACGCTTACTCAAGATAACTGAAAAAGAGGATTTGTATTTGGTACAATAAAAGGCCTGAAAAAGTAGTCTTACATACCTATAATCTTTTTTCCCTCACTATGTTCAGTGCATTTGCAACTCTGAATTTCAGTTATACATAGGAAGAAAAAGGGTTGTGCTAGGTGAATTATCTAATGTATTTGGGTGCAGAAGCACCTGTCCAGCAATATGCCTGTTCTGTCTGGGTATTGAAGGGAAGCTCAAATATATATGTAAGCCTAGATTCTCATACACGTAGGAATTCAGATATATATACCCCGTGCGTATATTGTTACAGACAAAGCTGGCTCAAGCTGTGCCTTGGATGCCGGCCATCTGCAGACACACAGCAGCAATTCCTTCCCCAGAGAAGCATGTGAATGTCCCGTTATCTGCTGCTTTTGGAAGGAGGAGGGTTTACAACTCTCCAACTGCCTTAGCATTTCCATTAAATCTTTGCTTGGGTATAGAGATACATGCTTACATTCTGATACGGATACGCGTATACGTTATCTATAGCTACAGCACAGAAAAATGTGGTCCATTTCTTCCAGCATGTCTATTTATAAGGACTTTATATTGCACAGAGCTCCTCTGCAGCCAGCAATGTGCATGAGTAACTGTGCAAGGAATCATTCTAAAGGAACAAAGAAATAAAATTTAAAGCATATATTTTCTTTTTTAATAATACAGTTTTGGAAAAAAATGTATATATAGAAAATAAATGCAGAAAGCAAAAAGATACTAGCAAATATTTAAAAGAATAGTTTGCTTGTATAATCAGATGGAGTGGATGAAGTACACTTTTTTTTTCCATCTTTAGCTCCTTTAGCAAGTGGTATTTAGTGGCATTGAAGTGACTGGGAAGTTGATATGAATACCTCTTTGTCAGATAAATAGGTCAATGTTGTCTCAGATATTCTCATTTTTAAAACAGTGAGATCAGTTATATTTTATCAAAGGTGCAGACTTAGTGTAACTCTAAACTGTAGCAAAACTGTTGAGAAAATTGATCTTTTGAGATCAATTTGAGATGATTGAGAAAAACATAGCACCTAGAGTTTGACCTATAGGGCCCTTAGAGGGTGTAGCAATCACGAGAAGAGGGAGATGCAGTATGATGGCTCCGGGACAATACACTAGAACACTGGAGATGAAAAATGTTATTTCTCCATACAGACCTGTTTGGTTTTTTTCTGATGAAATTATGGTTGCCTGCATTTTAATAGCTTCTGCAATCGTTACAAGTGCTGTTACTCATAGACAGCTAATAGCTCTCTTCTTTGACTACCTGCTGTTGTTTTGTAGCTCTTGGTATGGTGTAAAAATCTGTGGAGTGCAACATCTGAAATCATAAAGAGTGCAATGTTTGTTAAGTGAAATTAAATAAGTAAATACTTCTTATATATTAGTATCATAAGAATACATTAGTATTCCAAGGACACTCTTGCCATCATACCCGCGTACTACCTTATGCAATGCAGTAAAAGCACAGTTAAGTATTTATCAAAATCAGTGTATCTGTCCAAGTGGAGTGCATAACATTACATATCAGTTCCTAACAAGGTGCTTTAGCTGTAGCCTCGGTGTTCATACTCTCCTCCGACTCTTCTGGGCCAATTAGTGAGTTTCTGTAATGAAAATATTAATAATCCTTTAGATAATTTACTACCACCGATTCTTTTGATCACCAAATGTCTGTCAGATGCACATTATTTAAGTCTGAATGGGGACACAGCAACTTTGTTAGAAACCCCATATCATGTTATATTTTATTTGGACTTTCCAGTCCCTGATTGTTGTCTCTTACCGTGCACCTTTGCAACTTCAGACATCCAGATTTTTAGAAAGCTGAAGTTAAAAGAAAACCCAACCAGATATACTAAAAGTGAGTCTTATTTTGGGGCAGTATATAAATTCGTGTGCTGTTCTGAAGTATTTTAATATTTTAGTTTCTCTTTCCCAGTATTAGAATCACACAGCTTTTCCCAGTTTCCTTTCTTAGTTTTTTTCTTCAAAAAAAACCTGAAAATAATAAGTTATTAACACAATTTATTAGTCTTTCTGAGGACTGAACTGTAAAACAAGCAAGTATACATTTGAACTGTGCACATTTGGGTATTTTAAAAATAGATCATCAAATTCTGATGCTGCACCATTTTAGTCAACACTGGATTTCTACAATCACATGTAGCTCCTGCACTTGTCTTTATCAAGACTCTACATGCATATACCAGTCCTCACATATGCTGCAGCTGGGAGATCTCGGGGGAAAAAAAAAACAAAAAAAAAAAAAACAAAAAAAAAAACACATTTAAAA
Organism: Dromas ardeola; assembly: GCA_013398915.1. Lineage (NCBI taxonomy): Eukaryota > Metazoa > Chordata > Aves > Charadriiformes > Dromadidae > Dromas > Dromas ardeola. The sequence goes on along the minus strand of VYZM01017436.1, from coordinate 85,549 downwards.
GAAAAGACATTGAAATTCAAACTGTATTTCTTTCTATTTTACCAACCAGTTACCATCAATCATTCTATTTTGTGGGTAAACACTGCCTGTACGATTTAACTGACATGCAGAGTAAAAACGTGTGCTTGTTTCTTTTAAAATAAATATTATTTTAAGAATAGATAATTCCCTTTTTATTACCTGTTTGTACGTTCTTGCAAAAAATGGCTTCAGAACCAGGTTTGGTTTGCTTTTTGCTATGGTATGTGAAAGCTTACCATGTTGTTTCAATTTTATTTAATTATCAATAATAATAAAAAAATAAGTGCTTTTAAACTGAAACAGAATTTTGGAAATTGAGATGCCCAAGTATTTTGACAGAACTGCATCAGCTAACTAGATGGTATGCAAATAAAGAGAAAGGGTTATAAACAAATAAAAGTAAGTCAGGACTGTGTAAATAGGGCTGTAGGGGAGATGCAGAAGAGACCTGTGTTTCATTGCAAGTTAAATTTTGTCAAATTTAAATGTGGATACTGTAGCTGGGAGAAAAAGAAAAGAAAAAATGCAGTTGTTGAGTTTCAGTGCATCTATCAAATAAATTAGAAGCCACAATAGTTTGGCCATTTTTCATTTTCCCTGAACAGCTGTTTCACTTTCTTGCAAGGCCACCCTTCATGCAAACACCCTAAACAAATAAATCCAAAAAGTCATTTGGAGCTCTTCTAACTTATTTCTCCTGAGGTACCTATTATAAGTTGCCATTTTGGAAAAAGCAGCAGAAGTGGCTTGTATGTGCTAAACATAACGCAGAGCAGCAAGAAAAAAAAAAAGTAATTTTCATTGTGTTTTATTCATTTCACTCAAGTTTCAGTTGTTTATTTTCTAAGGGGTAAAAAATCTCTGATGCAAGTGATTTGTCTTGTATTTGCGTAGTCTTACTGTATGTAGCAGTGGAGTATAATTACAAGTGAGGTTACTACATCAGGTGCAGCTGTAGTCCATAACTGTATGGCTGAATCAATGGTTTGTAGTGTACTATTTCTATTTCCATGCACAGTGTAATACGAAGGGAAGTGACAGTGTTTTCTTCCTCCAGATTCTGTTGCAGCCCAGTGTTCTGGTATCCACTTGAGTAGGGAGCATCGGGAAGGATGCTTTAAATTCCTAAAGGCAGAGGAAAAACTGAAAGTCAGTGTCTCGCACCATGGATGAATGAAATGCTGGATAAAAAGGCAGTGAAGGGACTACTTTTACTCTACTCTTCCAGATTTCTTTTTAAAAGAAAGACTTGACCTCTTGCATAGTTTCTACATAAGTAACGTGCACACCTCACCACCAGAGAGGTCTCAGTACTTAGAGCAGGACTTGCCATCCTGCAACTCAAGCAATGGCACCTAAATCTCAGAGAGGATCAAGGTTTTTGCAAAGCTCTCTTTTCCCCCTTTCTAAGAGGGCAGCTAAAGGGTACTAAAGGGTTACAGCACTGTGGCTACCACTCTTGGGTACCACTCTGAGTTACCTAATTTTTCCGGTACATCATACAAGAAAGTGCATCCATCTTGGATGTCATCAATTCCAGTACGGTTATTTTGCTTATCCAGGATCCAGAAATTTAAGATCCTAAATCACACAAAGTTTGCAAACAAAGCAGGCTTCTAATCCCATAAACTACTTCTGAAAACAGAACTTAAATCCTAAATAACTCAGCTTGTTTTTTTATACACCATTCATTTTGTAGAAAACTTATGGGGAAAAAAATGATCCTAGCTTTTTTAAAAAAAATCCTATCTATCTGCTTTGATGAGTCTATCACCTTCCTAGGAGGAAAGCAGACTACAATGTGGCAAGGAGGTAATACTGTTTTGATAGTCCCCGATTGAATGAGGACATTGTTGAGGTAAGATTCAATTTTGAAAGACAAGACTTTTAAAGGATCTGCTTTCTTTCATAAGGACCTCAGCCGAGCTGTGTACAGAGTACACAGTCATTTGTTGTTTGTGTTGGAGGAAGGGAATTGTTATGAAGAACTAAGCTTCCACTCTGTTTGAAAAATACCAACTCATCCATACTTGATCAGAATTTATCTATTTGGGGATAAGCAAACAGGTCACTGGATACAGTCTGAGAAACTGTTTAACATTCTGTAGAGCAGAAGTAATTAATGAAAGCTGAAAGATGTTAAAATAAACTTCTCAGCTTCAGTAAAATGAGGCTTTTCCTTCCCTAGTTGGGGGATAATCTTGTTGTTGAACATTTTCTTTAAAGCTGTGTATGTCTTGGCTCGGTAAGTATGAGTGTACAAATTTGTATGACTTAGATGTTGAGTAGGTATAATATAAAACTAGAACATTATTTTGGGGAGGAAATTAGCTTTAGTTATTATTCATGTATTTTCCATCCTCTCAGAATGACGCATACTGACATAAAAATTTGTTTTGTAAAGAACATTTTCGCTCTGCTAAAAGTGCTGGTTAATTTTACGCTATAAGTTTTATTACTGGAGGTTGTCTTCTTAAACTGTCCTGAGATTTGCTGACCTTTGTAGAAAAAGAAAATAAAAAATCCAAAGATATACTTTGTTTCTAAGTTCAAAGCATTATGAACCTAATGTTTATTTATTTCTTGAAGCCTGCTTGATGCATCCTAGAATTTTTTGAGTGCTTTATCATTTCCTTATTAAGTAAAAAAAAATCTGTAAGTCAACATAAAAAATGCTGTAAAAAAGACCAAGTGTTGCTGTAGCCTGCTTCATCTGCTGAGAGGAAGAGAATATAGAGGCAAAGAAAATGAACACCAAATTAACAAAACCAGCAGGATTCTTAGGATGCATACAGGTTTGCATAAATGATCTATAAGTTGTCTAATCACCATGGTCCTTAAGCCTGCATATTCAAAAAAAAAACAAACCCAAACCCAGCAAGCCAACAAATACATTGGTCTTTTGGAGATAAAGATACTCAGCATTTTGTGTCGGCAGGGCGTCACGCAAGTCTGTATTCCATCTTCTGAGCAGAATTCAGAAGTATAAGCAATGTAATAAGTCAAAAAACTGTGAATGCATCACTGTAAATCCAGAGTGGCTCGTCTGAAAAATGAGGTGGAGATCAAAGTGAGCACAGTTGTATTTCTAGGTAGAAAATTAGACATTCCAAGAAAATTACTGCTGGATGGGCTGAAGCAAGCTTTGGTCCCCTGAGATACTTCTGGTTGGGCTGCCCAGCAAATTGTCAAAAATGTTACTATATCTTATTCTTCTCAGCGGTAGGCTTAAAAATCTCTCCCATCTGAGAGCAGCAGTAACAATTTTCAGACCTTATGCAGTCAATGAGGAATTAATGTAAAGCAGAGGCAGTTTTTCATGGATGGAGTTGGAAGGACAGTGGGCTGAAGCTCCTAGGTGATGCTGTCCTTACTCTAGTAGGTAGCCAGAGGTCAAGAGAAGGGGGAATCTGAAATGCGTGCAGTTATCTTTTATTGTGCATAGACTGGGGCTGCAATAGAAGCCATAAACTTCAAAGTAACATTTCAGTATGTGCCAAGCGGGAAAGGACTACCCCCGGGACTGTGGTGCAACCTGCTCCTTCAGTGTGATTTCTGGACAGACACAGTTAGCAGGAGCAGGGTATCTCTCTCAAACAAAGCAGAAAATGTACCATTTTGCTTAAATATTAGTACAATCCAGCTATAACAGCTTTATTTATTTATTTTAATGGATATAGTGCTTCCAGGATTTTAGATTAGCTGTTTAGCTTTAAATACGCCTAAAGCAAATCACAAAAGACAAATTGACTCTTTGGATTAGAGTTGCTTGTCCTTTATAGTCCTTGGAGGGGTACAAGTACAGATAAATGCCCAACAAAAACCCTTGTTTAAATTTTAGTAAGCAGCTGTCAAAGGCACAGGAGCCATCCTTTACCAGTCCTGGGGAAAAAACTCATCACGCGTAATCTTTCAACTAAGAGGCTTATTGAACACAACAGGAATATAAAGATTATTCCAAAGGGTGCTGGCCACTGTATGAGTTGCCCTTGTGATTTATAGCTGCAATACCGTGCCCTGCATGCATTTCATGACATAACAATCTGTCAGTTCTCAAAGCTATAAAGTCATCTCTAGGAGATAACTGAGTCAGCCTCACATTGATGGTCATTTCAGGACATGACTATCATTTCTTTCCTCATAATAATAAAATGGTGATGTGATTTAAAATGTCATGCTTTAGGTATAAGACTAACAATCCTATTAAACTATAATACAGATGATAGATACTGTAAGATACTGTAAGTACTAATCTAGTCTGAAGTAATGTATCAGATACATTTCAAAGTGGGTAGATAGGAACTGACAAGGGCCTATAAGCAGCTTGGAAAAGAAATGGGATGTTGTAACCAAGTTATTTAGTGAGATGTTAAAAATATTTACAATCATTTTTACTCAGATATGGGGAACCAAAGAGTTCAATCCTCTTCATCCATGAAGTACTATGATTTTATTTATTTGTGTTTATTTAAGATTCCAAAGTTGTTTAGATAGTGTACAAATATGAGACACAAACATGCATCGTTCTCCAAAAAGTTTCCGTTGTGCGTAAGAATTTCCTGTAGCAATATTCTGGTCCTTAATGTCATCAGCAAGGGGACTGAGTGCCTTACAGGAACACATTAATGAGGCTGTTTCTTTTAGATACAAGTCCTTCTTCACATTGAAGTGTATTTAAGGATGAACGTCATTTAAACTAGTTGTATCTGATTGAGAACTTGTATATGTTTAGAGAAATTATTGTTTTCTTTGCAGTTAGGGAGCAGGAGAGAACACTTGTGATAGCTTCATGTTGGAGCTCACTCCATCATCTCTGACTGGCCCCTGAGGAGTTTATGTCTCAGGAACAGGGCAAGCTTCACCTTGTGATTTACAGCTGCAATACCAGACTCTGCATGAAAGTCATGACATAATTGTGTGTTGGTGCTAGAAGCTGCAAAGCTTTAACTCCTTGTGGAAAGTTCAGTTCTTCCTGATAATGGAAGCTTTCAGCCAGCCTCCAATTGGCATAAGATCTTTGAGATTTTTCAGTCCAGTCAGTATGTGGAATATGAAAATCAACAGCTCTGATGCTCTCTAGAGAGAGAGAGTTCTAATGTGTGCAGAGGAATGAGGACTTAGATGTTACATGTGGTAGTAGTTAAGATTTCACTAAGAACTGATACCTTTATGCAGATATGCCATGCTATGGCATCATGTACCGGTGTTCAGGCCTGTGCTCTCACCGTGTTTAGAATAATAGTGAATTAATGGTGAATAGTGAATTAATAGTGGGGGAGCTTAGAAACTATGAAGTTCTCAATTATACCTACTCCAAGTGTACTGATGGCTATGAACAGGATGTGTTAGACTGTCAGATACACTTGTAATAGTCTTTAACAAAGCCACAAGAAGTTCTTGCAGAAGTATAAATTCTATTGAACTTTTCATTTTGAGAAAGACAGTTTTTAATAAAAGTTATTATACAAGAAGTAGTTGGGAATGCGATGAAAATATACTCAGGTCTCTATTTGCAAATTGTCTTAATATTTCCTAATCATTGAGGTGCTTCCTGCACACCTGCACTTTCTGTGAGTCATATACTCTGCACATGGAGGTTATTAGCATAATGACTGACTATTTTAAAAATATGTTTATATGAAGTGCACAGATTTTCTTTTTTTTTGGGCAAATAACCACAATATGGATAATGAACAATTTGTATCTGTAATTAATTTTTTAAAAGGCAAACCAGAAATTGATAGCTATATGCTTGATATTTTTTGCTCCAAGCTTACTGCTACTATACAACTTTTCCTTCACCGTAGATTTCTGACAGCAAAAATACAAGGGTAGTATTTGTTTCAGTCATCCCCTAGTAATATTGCTGATTCGTGCCGATCCTCTGGATCTGGTTGGCCTGGATTTATTCTTGGTACTGCTGACTTTACTAAAAAGCCATTTCATGTTGGGGGTGAGAGAAAATTCAGTTATGCCGCAACCCCCCGTTTTGTATTCTTCAGATTTTTGTTTCATCTCCTGTTCTCACACAGAAGCTTTCTACTCCAAATTATAGATAGTGCCTCTTTTAGCTTACCTGTTTTTCAGTATCTTTGATCTAAGCTTTGAGAAGTGGAATATAAGATACAGAAGTCTCTTCTGAATCCCTGAGTTATGTCTGCAAGTTGCAGTTTATAGGCAGTATGTCGTCACTGTCATAATGAATGTGGTATTAAAAAGCACATTCATCATGCCAGATAAGACTTTTTCAGCAAGGTATGTAAGAGATTCTACAAATAGCTCTTGGTATCAAAGGAGCTTACAGTAAGAAGAAAAATAGCCCAAAAACCAAATAGACCTTTCATATTCGTTCCTCTTGATTATTTATCCAAACCCATATAATTAACATTGTAGTTATCATGCATTATTTATACAACATAATAGGCACTTTGCAAAGATACATTACAGCAAAGCTTGGGCCAAGATATGTACATTCTAACAAAGTGTGGACCGGTGGCTGAGGGTGGGAAGTGCAAGTGAAAGCTCACTGCTATTGATATGTATCAGATTCCAGTCCCTAAGCAATTCATTTTGGAAGGATGATTGGTTGAAAAGTTGATACAAAAGAGACAAGAAATTTCAAACATCTTGCAACAAGTAAATCCAACTTACGCATGTGACTTTTAGTCTTCAGTTTTTGAAAAGCCTCACAGGAATCAACTTTTTAAAAAAGTCTCTTCAAGGAATCTGTTCATCAAACACTGGGCCCGAAGTTGCTTTATTCCTGTATTTTAAATTGTGGTTTTGCTTTGAATTAAAGACAACTCTCCCTATCCCCTGAACTTTCACAGATCTTAAATCTAAATTGAACAGAAGCTTTTTCTGGTTCCAAAAGTCTCTGATTATAGTCAAAATCATTAATAAGGAAAGCTAGCTGTAGTGAATTAATAATGATGCTAACTTTAACATCTGAATATTCCTGTAGAATTGTCTCTTCTTGCACTGAAATGAAAGAACTGATGTAGGTTAATATCAACACCGAAGTTATTTCACAAACTGTTTTCCCTCAGTTGCACCTCAGCTAGATGCAAAAAGCCGTACTTTTCTGTATGAAAATACACAAAGGTAAACTCATGAAGCAGCAGAAACCTAATAGAAAAGTTAGTCATCTTTAATCTGTACAACAGATACGTTTTCAGTTTACTTGAAAGTCAGGTCTGTAGCTAAAATTGTATAATAGAGTAGAAAACAAATGAAAGGAAAGGAACATTGAAAATATTGCTCAAAATATTAAAAAGCAGATTGACAATTTGGGCTTGGATCTTGGGGAGTGAAATCTTCAATAAAGAATAACATTTAGAATTCAAAATCAGGATGTCACAGTCTTCAGTATTTGCCCCGGACTTCAGCCTCCTCATATTTCAGTCAATACCACAATAGCCCACTAAATGAGTCATTAAAAAGAAAACCGTACAAAAGGAGGCGGTTTATTCATCAGTCGTTTTGGTGTGTTTCTGTAATACTGGCAGAGAATAAAGATCATTTATATGAGAAACACTTGCTCCCAAAACACTTAGTATTCTGTACGGACTTATTATGCAGTATTATCAAGTCACATTAGATTGCATAAACTTTTCTGCAGTGTAATCAAATGGAAAAAAATTACAGATGCAGTGCATCAGATTAGATTCACAAGAGCAGTATTTATATCTTGCAAGCAGTGACATATGCTGAAAGCGATACTGTTTCCGGCTTGGGAGGCAGCACTGTTTTTTCCTGAGGAATATTCTGTTGCCTAAAACTGTAGCAAACAGATATTTCAGGAAGTGTACAGTTGCAAGACTATCTCAGACTGGTTTTGCATACATACAAATTATGCATTCACCGAAAATCGAAGTGTTTTGAAAGAGAATCGGCAAGATTAAAATAAACCTCCAGACTGTACAATTTTCTAGCATCTAAAAGGAAATTGCTAGAATACATCTCGGGTAGTCAGTGGACCGCTTTTTTATTATGGATTTGAATTGGTACATGTGTACTGAATCGAGTTTAGATGACATGAAGAACCTGAAGGAGAACTTGCAGCAAGAAGGGAAAAGAGATATGAGGGAGCAATAAAAGCACGATAAAGATAGCAGATGATGAAGTCAAGAAAAGGCAGCAAACTTGAATTTTCAGAGAAAAATGTAAAGATGGTGATGAAATGAAGGAATGAAGTCTAAGGAAAGACGTAAGTATTTGGAACAGTGGAATAACATGCCTGTCTATGACAGAGAGAGGTTAAAAGCCCAGCTGAGAAAATGAGAGCAAAGCGAGAAAGCCTGCTACGCTTGTATTGAGGAAGAAGGGTGGCTCATAAAGAGGAGAAAAGAGAACCAAAGTAATGGAGTGGAGGAGAAATTGGAGAGGAGGAGTGCATGGGAGAAGATGCCGTGAGTATAGAAAAATAAGAAACAGTAGACACTGGAATATACTGCAAATTCTTTCGATACCAAACAAAATTCAGTGGGTGACAGAGGACTTAGCATGTCGGAGAATCATGCCTGAAGAGAGGTGATTTTATTATTGTAACTGATTTTCCCTTTTCACTCTGCATGGTTTCTGATAGTGTCTTCTTGCATTGTTGCCTTGTCAGTCTAGGCCGAATCAGGCCTGGCCAGCTTCTCTTCTCCTTCTGTTGTCTGCAATGTCCAGCAGTTTCTCACGTCATTGTCCCATTAGCTTAACCTCAGAACATGGCTGGCCATCTGCAAACATGCCATAAAACATATTTATATTTGAACAAGACTGTTCCGTTGTTCATAATGGATGATACCTAGCACAATTCCTCTGAATGTGTGTTTCTGAATTATATAAAGTTGAATGCTTCAGTCAACCTGATGCATTGCAGACCATTTCCTAATAGCCAATGCCTTGCAGGATCAGGTCTTACATGACTAAAAAATTGAAGCCATAACGTATTCTGAGGTTGTACATCTTTCTCTCCATCTTTGTCACATCACTAAAGACCAGCAAAATCCCAAATTACATTTTTCTCAAAATTTAAAAATAAAACAAACAGACAGACCTTCACGCTATATGTGATATGAATTTGTAATGTTAGAAATACAGTGAAATTCTTCCTCTGGAGATATGTATCTTTTGGACTGAGGACAGTATTTTGTCCAGGATCTATACATTCACATTATTAGCAAATAACTGTTCATTGAGCTTCAGAACATTTGGATTATTTCCTTGGAATATTTTTTTCCCAAAAATCCCGTGTCCTGACAAATTTTAAAAATAGATGCTTTTATGAGATTGTAATTTATGATGTTGACATAAACGAGATGCTCACTATCTGACTGTCACCGGGCAACAGTTCAGACTACCCATTCCCCTATACTTACTTGGGTATGACTATTTTGAATAGGCACCTCTAGTTTCTTCTCAAAACATACCAGTTTCATCAAAAACTGATTTCTGTTGGGCTCAAACTGTAGTACCATCTATAACCTCTATCTTTTGAATTTTTAGGCCTGGCTAAAGAAAGGCTTATGAAAAACTGGCTTAGTAATACAGGTTCACCTTCAAATATTTTTCTCTGGTACAAGAAAGTGCAATGAATGAATCTGCTTCCTTCTTGTTGTTTTCAACTCTGTGAAGGTTGTTGATGTGAAAAGTATCCATTGTTGCTTGTCACATGAATTGACCATATTTCCTGGCCTTTGTGCTTAATGTCCCAAATGTATGCATTATGTACCAACCATTCATGTGGAATTTATTGGTCTATTATAGCATTTTGAAAACTTCATGTGCAGTCTCTGATCAAGCATGTCATCCTCCCACTTCCAACACTAAGCATCTTGATGTTAAATGTTTTTTGCCTTGTTCTTCAAACCAATATCCAAGTTCAATTTATGACTCTAGTGTGGGAGGCAAATGGAAGACACTTACTGGAATTTATGACATTTTTATTCATGTGTTTTAACAAAGTGGCTTGACTGTTATCTGGACTACTTCAATTTCTTCTAGGAAGCTATAATACAGACACAAAAATGCAAATGGAAGCATCTAAAGGATAAAACAAAGCTAGTTTAATAAGAATCAAGATATGACAAGAAAGGTTGCGAGCATCTTCCTCCTTCCTAAACAGTTCTAGTATTAGTGATCACACAAAATCCCTAGGCATGCAAACAACCAAAAAAAAACACCTTTGAAATGCTTTGAACAATTACAATTTTATTCAGCTCTTTTATGTGCAATTTAGCCCTTTGAACATCATTTCTTTCTAGGAGCACTTTACTCCCACTGGTATCTCCCTGTTTTCCAATGACTTATACCAACCAGCAGTGGGAGCAGCAGAATAAAGCAGCACTCGAGAAAGATAAGTGGGAACTTACCTGCTGTTCTGCTGGTCGCACTTTTAACACTGACTTGAAATATTAAATATTTTGAGCTGAACTTGCAAATCCTATTTGGATGTGTTTGCATGTATTTAAATTCTGGAGCCTTTGAGCCCGTTGGAGAATATTCTGCCTGTGCTTTGAGTCATCTGAAGCCCTGTGGCAGTGTTGGAGCAGCGTTGCCCTAAACCTCATCTGAATGTATGCTACTGAGTCAGATACGGGCATCCTCACACTTTTTACTGACTTCACATTTACTTTCAAAATACCATCTAATCACATGCATAGGAGGGAATAAATAACTCGGCTTTAACAAAATCCTTCACAACAAAGTTCTGCATTTTCCCCTGCAGGATTTAAGGAAGGTAGTGACTCGTACTCCAAAATATGTATGCGTGCACATGGAGGTGTTTAGTCATTGAAGTAATATCGGGCAGTCCACCACATTTTTGATGGTGGTCTAGTATGTGTTAAACTGATGCCAGTAATGTGCCGCAAGTACCAACTGCTAGAATGTGCTGGGATGAAGACTAATTTGCTGCATATATCATCACTGCTATAGTATTCTGCAAGAGTAAGTCTTAGGGAGTACATTTTTATTGTTGGAGAAAAGAGGATTATATTCAAAACTGGCCCTAGAAGAATTTCAGGAGGAGGTGGATTGAGGAATTGGTGGTTCTTGTTATGTGTTTTGTGTAGGTGTGAGGAGGAAGGCAAAATTTTTGCAGAAGGGAGGGAACACTTATAAATGGTGAGAGAAGTCCACAGTCCATTTCTTGTGCAAGAAATTAACTACATTTCAAGTGATTATTTAAACTAGCAGGTGAAGAAAAGGTGACATTCTTAGCATCGTACACAGAGACTGAATCATGACACCAGTAATATCAGAGTAATTCCTGAGAAAGTCTGGCACTAACAAGGAAACAAGGTCACAGGGGTGCGTTCGAGAGAATGTGAGAGCTGTTTGATACATGGGATAGTCAGAAGAGAATCCTGGCCAGTAATAACAGTGACCAAAGCAATACTTTACACTCCTATGATTTTTTTTCTTCAGAAAAAAATGTCAAATAATGTCATCTTTAAAAAGGTTGTTAATTTTCAAATAGTTATGGCTAACTCAATGTCCAGAGATTTTTTTTTTTTTTTTAAATGTAAGACCAAAATGTAAATGCCTCAAAATAAATCTCTGCCTTAGATGAAATGTCATTCCACAAATTATCATTAAATTAATTACATGTTGCTGTCACGGAAAGGTGCCATTTTTCAGGATTATCCAAAAATGAAACTAGGCAAGCTGTCACAGTATGCTTCGTTATTGCTAATTTAAGTAAAAGTTTGCACTGGCTTAAATTATTTCCTTTACTACAGCATCTCATCAGCAATAGGACAGATTTACAGGTTGTTGTTTTCCCTTCTCCAGAACATTTGCATTCTTTCCTTAAGTTCTGTAAGACAGTTGGAAGATATCCAGACTGTAGTTTAAATTGCATTTCCATTCATTTTATTTTACCTCTTCATTTTTCGATTCAAGTCCCTAAATTTTATACCAAATGCCTTTAAATGAAGAAAGTGCAATGAAAAATCCCCCTTATTCAAAACACATCCATTGTATCTGCATAAGCCCAAGCTTTTTATGGAGTACCTACTGCTTCTTCATCAGTGATCAAAAGAAATAAGTGTGTGCCCATGTTTTATTAGAGGATGGTGCCTGATTGTAGGAGTATCCTACAGTGGTTTGGATCTGGCTTGCAGTGGTTTAAATTAGGCTTTGGAGGCTGGACCTCTAGAGGAACTTTTCATGTCTTTAAGCCTTTAGATTTTTCCTCTGTTTTGTAAAAGCGGTTGCGAAGAAGAGTACAGTCTGTCTGGGGCTGAAACCCTGGTTCTTGAGTTGATTTAGGCAGCGCATTTCGGTTCTAACTGTCCCCACGGAATCTATGCAGATCATCAAGGATCACGTTAAAACAGAGCACATGCAGCTCCACACCTATTAAGCAACTAAGGACAGATCATCTGGTACAGATGAACAGAGGATTAATTTGAGATTACTTGGGGACTTCTCATACACACAACAAGGATGCAACGGGTCTCATTATGGGCACTGTGCTTTACCACATGATGCAGAGCAATATTTATTTAGAGCGGGAGTAATATTTAGTATGCTGCAACAAAAAACTGCAACTCCTTGGTCAAAGCAAAGGAATATTTACACTGATGTGAGTCGAAGGAGAACATATTACATATGTTAAAATTCACAAGTTCATAGATAGGGATCATTACAAGCACCTTGTCTGACATCCTGTGTAATCACGACCACTTTTCCATGTGCTTTTTGAAACATGAATATAAGAACTGAACATAGTGATCTAGCAGCAGTGGAACAGATCTTTATCTGTTTTATGAAGGGGTAAGACCTGTGTCTTAACTGGTCCTCCAGTAAAGTAGAAATACAGAACACACTCCCTCACACCCCAGCAGCAATTGTAGCTGGAGTTTACTGGCTGTTACCCTTACCCTCCCACTTAGAAGTACGGTAAAGTCTTCTGAGGTCAACTCAACCCTTGTTCTGCTGCTCAGTGGTTGCCTGAGGTCAAAGTCCGGCTCGGAGCACTTTTAAAATGAACTGCCATTTCATTGACATTCAGTGCTGTTGTTAGGATTAAGAATCTTAAGCATTTTATCTTTCTCTGCAGATTTAATCTGTTGTTTTTTCACTGTTTCTGCTAAAATACATGCAACTATAGTATATAGGCAGAGGTTGATCTTATATAACAGTGTAAAATTTAGCTGTCTGATGGTACAACTTCATGATACATGCCTGGTACATTTTTTTTAGATTATAAACAAAAATTCCAATTTCAGTTTTTCAAATTGCACCAGAAGCTTGTGGTGACAGATGCTTTTTTCTTGTTTGATTGTTTCCTCTGCTTCCAGAACTTCAGTTCACTCAGATGTTTTTGAGAAAAACCTGTATTGCATTAAATTTTAAATTAGGTTTAAGAGATTTTGAAGTCATTTCAACAGAAAGGCTTGGTAATTTTATCAGAATCCCTAAGCCCTTATTCATTCTTAGGTCTTTCCAGAAGCAATACATGGTAGATATTGAAGACAATAGGCTTTAATTTTAACCAGAGTGCCTTGTCCACAGAATGATCTCCTTCCTGTAGTACCACTTGTCAGCCAGAGACTCTGTTCTGCCCCACGGCATATTTACAGAAAACATGTTGGAATCACCAGGATTTGAAGACAGACTAATAGTGAGGCTGAGCATGTATTCCCGGGAGGCACACATACAAACACCTGTATGCAGTGCACGTGTGCACATATACATGGCCAGCCATAAAGAACAGACCGAGAGGCACACTCAGCACTCACACAAACACAGGCAGCACCAGTGGCCTCATCCTGCTCCCCTCTCTGGATGAGAAGGATGAAGGTCCGCTGGTGGGAAATATGTACAAGGTGGATCCCCCAGCAGCTGTCCTCAGACACACAGTCTGCCCAGTACCTGCCCCTGGATCCCAGTCTCCCCAGTTACTGGCACCCATGCATAAGAGCCCCTGCTCCAGCTCCAGATGTTGAGCATCTCCAGGTGCTCAGAGTCCTCTGCACACACCTACACACAAACACACACACACACAGAGTCCCTCCAGCAACAAACACACGGTCCGCTAGCAGCTGGTGATGGATGCTCCTTCCTGTGATGGGAGGAGCTGGGCAGGGTGGTATCTGGGCTGCCCCACCTGCCATCATCTCCCTCTGTACCTTTGCTAGCCTGCAGAGGAGCATTTTTTCACTTTACCTATCATTAGGGCAATAAAACAGACATGCTACACTTTAATCCGTTTCCTTGCATTTTAAAATATGCTAAAAAAAATGTTTCAGGCAGCTGAGGAAAAACTAACCAAAAGAACCAGCAGTAACCAATTTACTTTTCAACATGGGTTTCACTAGGAAACTGGGCAAGCAATAGCTGTTACTTCCTTTGATAAACTCATTTTGCATCTTTGCATTGTGATAGGTGGCAAACGATTCTCTGCAGTTTAGGAGGAAGCAGCAAACTAAACACCATTTAGGGTTAATTCTAGCAAGGAAGGCAATATAATAACAGTTTTAGATGTGAGAGAAGCTAGAAGCACATAGGTTGAGAGTCTTTTTTATGCAGCTTAGAGTAAAAGGACAGTTATTTTCCTCTCATAGCAGTAAGAATGGAACTGTAATGGCTTAGCATTGTTTAAAGCTCATAAACTGCAACCGTAAATCAGCAAATTAGCTAATGATTGCCTCTGGGTAGCGATACATGATGAAAAACAAATGAGGAAAGGTACTCATGCATTACACTTTGTAGCTACTGGAAAAATTAAAGTTCTATCTTCATAAAAAAACTGTTAAAGGGATGTTATGAAGGGTTGTGCCCTGGTAGCAGAACAATTACTGCTCCAAATGAACATGTTTTTTAATAAATGCTACTATAGTAAGTCTGCAATTTTGTGCGAGGAGTTTTAAATGATTCATGCTGTAAATGAGAGGTTGTATCTGCAGTCGGAAAATGTGAAGCAGAATACTGTATGTCCAGCCTGTTTTAGATAGATAGTGCCAACCTTGAGTACCACAAATACACAGAACTAAATAACCAAATAATATCGCACATTGATATCACTCTACCAATAATCTTCAGTGCAGAGACAGTAATGGTAAGCAAGACCTCAGGCCTTTCAAACCATAAAGGATTTGCTTTGTAGGCAGGGTCTGGAGTTTATCATAACAGGAAGGTAACATTAAGACAATTCTGGTTACACCCAGCAACTGATTTTCAGACATCTGAAGAATTTTATTGATTAAAACTTACATATTTCAGGCTTAGGTGGTATGTCACAATGGCAATTTTGAGAATTTGAATTTTAGACTTGAGTATCTTAAGAGGCAGTTATGCAGGCTTGTGCTTCAAGGCAAGTGTGATCCTAAATGCCTTCAAAGTGTTAGTAACTGAAGGCATTTACAAATGCTATGAGTCATGTTTTTGAAAAGCTTTAAGCCGCATCAGGAAGCTGTTGGAGGAACAGGTCTGTTGCTATAAAAGTAAAAATAAGTAAATCTACAGGCTAGGGAATAGTAATCTCGTGTCAGGGGCACTTGAAAGTGGTGATGAAGGACCTTGTACACTTGTCATTTTGTACAAAGACTATGCAAGATCTTTTGATCAAAAACTTACATTTGTTCCACTCTCTGGTATTTAGAGGTCGGTATTACTAGTCAAAGCACCTTATTTTTTGCAGCAGATAGCCCTTCTACTACTTCTTTTCTGGCAAACATCTGGCTTACGTATGTAGATATTTGGAAAAGCCAAGTTGTCATCAACATTGATTATAAATGGGTTTATGTTTTAGTAGTATGCAAGGACTACAGAAATCCCTTGTGATACACTTAGAGTATAGTTATGTATACTGAAAGACTCTTCATCTCAGAACATTTACAGTCTTGAAGCCTCCATGCCAAAAAATGAGCAGGCTAAAATAAGAGAAGGACTTCTTCTGTGGGGAGGGCACCATCAAAGAAGCATACAAAGCATGTTTTTTAGTCCGAACATGTTTTTGTGGAGACCACTTTGTGATCTTGTATATATTATATTTTCTTATTAAAAGAGGAATTGCTGCCTTTTGACATTTCACTGCAGCAGACGGGCTTTACAGGCAATGCATCTGTAACAATTCATAGATATATGAAACCAGTTGTTTGTAGTGATCTAAGTTTACCAGCTTTCGTTGTCGATAGTTATATTGACTTTTACTGAACATAATATGATAGAGCATAGAGCAGTGATGGAGGATTCTTTGCCAATGAAATAAACAGCTGGAGTCTGAATTCTGTTCTTACAGTGTTGTACATGTGGTGTAAATCCAGTGAAGGCATGGATTTATCACAGCAAAATTCAAGAAAGAGAATTGAGACTGTTTGTGACAGTTGCATAAAATTAATCTTTTTCAGAGGTGAAAACAGTCTTATGCTGTATATTTTTTTTCATAATGCTCATCGGAATGTAGTTTTGAAACAAATAACCAGAACCAGTCTTCAGAACCCCGTCTCTCTTTATTGACTATATATGGATTCTAGATTTCTTATTAAGCATGTAAGTAAATTAAATTCTCTTGTGCGTTTATTAACTGTCCAAACCGGCCTACTTCTCAGGGAGGGGAACGCTTTTATACACTACAGCATTATGGAGGACCATCCCCAGTCCTGGCGGACAGTAACAACTACTGAAAGTTGATGCTTTTTGCAACATTTAGTAGTTTTAAGCAGATTGTATTTTCTTGGCAGTATATTAATTGCCACACATAAGTAAATAGAGTTATATTCTAGTTCTTACTAGATATTTTTGTTTGGGCTTTTGTTGTTTTTTTTTAAAGGAAAGCCATCTTCTGTTGGAAAAATGATGTAAAGAAAATGTTAAACTGTGGGTTTTCTCCACAAAGAATACATTTTCTCCAGGGACCACTTTTGTCTGTACATACAAGGAACTTTACAGTAAAAAGAGAAATTGCTGGTATTTTAACATTTTAATAAAATACAACCCCAAAGCTGTCAACTGAGGTAATGTATAGTGTGATATAGTAGAGTCCTGGGAAATATGCACTGAGATGTTGCCAGTAATGAAACTAAATCACTGATTTATATTGGTCTGTTTTACAAGATCAAGAGCCGCAATACTGAACTATGTCAAAAATAAGAACCCATGTAGAAAGGTACTGGTCAAATAATGGCCGCTGCAAATTAAAACAATAATATTGGCACGGGCAAGAAGTCAAAGTGTTGATGTTTGTATATTCAGAACTACTTTTCTCCCCATATGTAACTATGAACTCCAGTTAGTAACAAAATATTAGTGTCTTTGAAATGACATTTCCAGATTTAAAGTTCCAAGGAGGCTGGTAAAAATGAGTTTCTGTTTGCAGACTTATTCATCTTCTTCCCCTCGAGCTTGCTGAGACCAAGTACACAGACAGTGATAAGTAAAGGTTAAATAGTTCTCTTACCTTTGGAAAGAAGGATTTCACGTCAGCATCAATATCAGTCAGCTGCACAGCAGATGATAATTCGATGACTCGTTATCACTGAATCTGACGCAAAGAACTAAAGATAAATCATGAGTTAGGCTTAGATCCAATGTTGTACACAATGGTACCTAACAAAACTATAATGAGCCTGAAACACGGGTGCCTAGTCCTGCCACTTGGTCTAGCCTTCCTAAAAATATAAACCCTCTATAAAGTCATCTAAGAAGAGTAGGCATCTCTGAAGATCACGAAAGAGCAGCTGTGTGAATGGAGAAGCTTCCCACTGACCCAACTGGGCTAGAAGAAGACATTCTGGGACATTCAATCTCAAAAGTGATACAAATCAAAGTATGAATATGATCTTTTACAGATTTACTACAAGGGTGAATTAATTCACATGTTGTATGCTTGTTAATATATATATATATATGAGTGACATTTTACTGAAGAAAAAGTAAAGAAAAAGGTCATATTCTGCAGTAACTTGCTCTACCAAAGCAGGAGCACAAAATAAACTTGCCACAATGAGCATGTCTACATTACTGCTTCAGTACCACCAGACGACACTGAAAATAGAGGCAAGGTAAATTCACACCTAAGAAGAACCACCCAGGCACTTTAGATCACTAATGTAGATATACCCAAGCTGCACACAAGATATATTTCATATCACTGACCAAAATAGGGATCATGATGGAGGAGGTCCTTTACTTTAACAGACCCAGCACAGAGCTGAAATCTAGCTCTGCTGTAGTGAGGAGACTGGAGCAGAGTATCCAGTTTTCTGCTCTGTAAAGTTTACATCTAAGGGCCGTCTTCTGCTGCCTCTTGAGTCCTGAGGAGCCCTTGGGGACCTCCTGGGTGCTGATGGAGTAGAGCAAAGAACATAGCTGAGAGCGGTCCATACAGACATTGCAAACTGTCAGAAGTCAGAAGGGGACAATTCTGCAGTAAAATTTTATCATCACTGAGGGCAGTATGCTCCTTTTTCTCTGGGTTATAATTTTAACACTGCATTGGCTATTTGTAATTAGGTAGCTGTTACAGGGTAGGGGAGGAAAAAGTGGTGAATGAGGCTCAGTTATAACACAAGCTACTGATGAATATTTTACAAATATAAAAATAGAAAATTAATTTATTTCCAGGACAATCTCAACAATTACTATGAATTAATGTAAAGATTCTACTGAATGTTCAAGCCATCCTACTTGAAATCTCTGTCAAAAAACTCTTTCTTTCATTACAGTGGTCTCCATATCTCCTGGCATCTTCATTACTGACATATATGAGGTCTGTCTGCAGTATTTGTATGCATATTTCATACCTCATTTATATGTTTGGCAAAGCATTGTTAGCACTAGATGTACTACATGCGGAACAGTATATTTTAAAAGGAATAACTATTACATCTGAAACTATTTATGGGGTTTAATTTTCAATGAATTACTCATATATAAGGATCTTTCTAAACAGGAGATGTAGTTTAGCATTTGTTCCTTTTCCTTGCAATAATTATGATCTTTACAGTGCAACAGACGGTTAAGCATTAGGTTCTCTATGAGGAGATGACTATAAACTGAAGTTATTTTTGGGTTGTATATTTTTTATAATGAAACAAACTAAAAAAAAACAGACTGTAGTTTTTAATTACTAGTCTAAGATGAATACAACTATCATAAGTGCAAGTTGGAGTCCTAATTATGACAACGATATAATATACAATAAATATATTTTATTATATAACATACAAAAATGTATGCCTCCGCACCATCTTATTTAAATGTACGTATGTAGGAGCTTGATTTGAACTACAAGAATTTGCTGCATTTATTTCAAGCTGAACATATATTAATACTTACATATTAGGAAAAAAAGGCTTCAACTTCATTAGCAATTCTCCTTTGTTTTATACTAAAGCCAAAAAAGCCAGACATAAATCAAAGTCATGTATCATTTTAATAGAGGTAGGAAAAGAAGCACCTATATTTTTATTAACAGATAAAATATGAAAATTATTTTGTGCATTAAAAAACAATACTAGTACAAAATAGATGAGTAAAATCACAGGATTCGTTTTTCCTGATGAGTTTGGTTTCAAGGGGTTACTCCATACTAAAAAGCTATGGGCCAGATGCTGATGTTCTCATAATGCTACTTCATGCATGACGCCACTAAAATCTATGGAAATAATCATGAAGTAAAGCTTTAGCAGGGTAGTAAGTTTAGCAAGATAAGACATTTTTATCAATAAATGGCACAATCAAAATTATTGTGAGAGAAGTAATGAAAAGGGCCATAAACGAATTATAAGAGGTTACTGTTAGCATCACCTTTTTCTCTACAATGCCTAGATTTCCCTGAAGGTTTTCCATTCAGTTAAAACCTCAACCTAGCTATCTTAGGAAGGGCACAATGCCACTGGGTACTTTGTGATATATTTATAATCTGAAGATCCATCTTGAAAGCACATCAAAAGCTAATGCTGAGATGCAGAAGCAGTTGTGCAGGGGAAGCGTTAAGATGGGCTTGGAGAAGTGGCCACAGAGATGGCAGGTGGTGCTTGCTTTTAATCCTTGTGTGAAGTGAAGGAAACTATGGAAAGGAACAGGATTGCATCAGTGTGACTGGCTTTGAGGTAACTGATAGGGCTGGAGCACCTATGCTATGAGGACAGGCTGAGACAGTTGGGGTTGTTCAGCCTGGAGAAGAGAAGGCTCCGGGGAGACCTTATAACAGCCTTCCAGTACCTAAAGGGGGCCTACAGGAAAGATGGGGAGGGACTCTTTATAAGGGAGTGTAATGATAGGGCAAGGGGTAACAGTTTTAAACTGAAAAAGGGGAGATTTAGATTAGATATTAGGAGGAAATTATTTACTGTGAGAGCGGTGAGGCACTGGAACAGGTTGCCCAGGGAAGTTGTGGATGCCCCATCCCTGGAAGTGTTCAAGGCCAGGCTGGATGGGGCTTTGAGCAGCCTGGTCTAGTGGGAGGTGTCCCTGCCCATGGCAGGGGGTTTGGAACTAGATGATCTTTAAGGTCTCTTCCAACCCAAACCATTCTATGATTCTATGATATACTAATGTTGATCAAGGTCTTATACTTGCGATCAGAGGTGAGTTCCCTGCCCACAAGAAAAATAAGAACATGTTGCATTGCATAGTGTATGGCTATGCAACTATGGAAAAATTAGTACTTCTGAAACAACAACCACACACCTCAGGAATGTCCGTGTAGGTGGGTCTATATATGCACGGTAGCTGGGCTCCACAGACTATTCCTTAAGGAAGGGCAAAGTCTGGGATGTACGCAGCTACAATGCAGGCTGTATTACATCAAGGGGATTTCTAGGATACAGAGTGATTTCAGACCAAAATGGCTGGTGTTGCACCTGCCCTTGTAGAAGCTTTCTGTATTGTTAATAGCTGCCTTGTCCAAGAATCCCGAATGATTAATGTTAGAAGACTGTATGCTTGTGTTTAGTTTAATTTGTATTTCGATGGTATCTTATAGCTAGTGACCATGTGCTGTGCAAATAAGCAGCCCTTTGATTGCTGTGCAACGTTATTAGTGACAGTGATTTGTGAACAGAGGGGTGGAAGGTAAAGAGTGGAACGTACAGTATGTAGAAAAGAATGTGCCAGAATATTTGAATGACACAGCATTATCAAAGCTATTTCAAAAGTATATTTTAGAGGCTGCAGCAACTGCCTGCCCTAGAATTTAATCAGAAACCAAAGCTTTGAAAAGAGCAGGACGAAAAATGGAGGTAATATAAAAGTGTCACTCAGGCCAGCAGGCAACGCTAACAAATTGCCATGTCTTTGTCAAATGCTCATCACTCATTCTAGTGTCAGGTAATGACCATACACATTGTAATTGTATAGATCGGGCAAGATGTTTAATCCAAGCAATCATCCTTGCTATTTTATTACATGAATGTCTAGTAAACTCAGAAAATGTTGAAAGGACTGTAGTATTTAATAGAAAAAATCTCAGAAATAAATGCACTGTAAAATAGGATTAATGGTATAAATTTGTGGATTAGCATAAATCCTATTTACCCCTACTTAATAAGGCATTATAAAGCAAGCAAGGTTTATGTAATAGGATTTAATCTTATTTAATTGCCTTTTTTAAGCAAATATCCAGTTGACCCTAACATATATAATAGAAAAGCCACTTTGTGAAATATTCTGTAGATCCGCAAAATCTTTTGTGATTAAGAGTCGTGAATATACTTGACACAGTTGTGTGCAGGCTCCAAGTTATCCATATTACAACCTTGTTCCACAGTTGCCATGCAGGAAAACCTGTCACTAAAATCAAAGGGAACTGTGTTTTTTCTATGATCTTAATAGTCTATTCCTTACTCCACCCTCCCCCATTTTTGTTTAATTTATTTTATTTGGAAAGACTTGGAAATTTATGCTCTCCAGTTGATTATACACCCATTAATATGATAAAATTTAGTTTAACAAATGTACTGTGTTTGTGTGTATTTAATCATTTGATATGTTTATGTGTTTCTGGAAATAAATAGTTTTCCAACCAGTAGTTTTCTATTCTGACTATAACTCATGAAATTAGCTTCAACACTGAATGATGATAACAGGCTTGATTTTATGTGGATGGTAGACTTAATTAGTGGCTTTCTTACAAATATCTTTGTGATTTTTATATTACTGAATAATAAAAATGATCTTGTTTGCATTTGAGTAATACTTTTGTCTCAAGATAAAGGTTAATCATGAGGTTTAGGATATGTAGAGCTGAAAATGTTTTATATATTGCTGGACAGAGTTTCTCCTCCGGGCTGTAAATTTGTTTATTTTTATCCAACATCTTTGAGCAGTGCAGATAAACAACAATATTTGAAAGTTAGCTAACTCATAAAATTACCACAATTTCAAAGCTGACAGCAAGATATTAATACTCAGAAGTAAGTAATCTCTATTTAACTACTTGCAATGAAGTTAACATCTTTCACATTTTTTTAGATATCTCTCCACCATTGTTGCTGGCATTTTCATTGGTCAGAATTCATTCTAAGACTTTAGGAACATTTGAAAAGCTTGCGTTTGCTTGTCAAATATTAATTGTCTTTCACCAGGATAGTCCTGTAGAAAGTGCTGTTAGTGTTTATGACTGCGCCTATACTCCCTTGAACTCTGCATGACCATGCTAATCATTTTCGTGACTTTAGATTTGTAGTGATACATTCTAAATACCAGCTATCGAGTCTATTTAGTGGCTGGAATTCCTTTCACCGTGTGGGCATTTTCATTATTAACCGTACTGCCCATGTGCCAACTATCTTGATAACCTTCTTTTTTTAATTAGCGATAGACTATTTTGGAAAGTCAGGCTTTGAATGTACTTTTTCTGGTTACTTATGAAAAAGCAACATTAATCTTGTTCATCAAAGTTGACTACAGAGGAGAGCTGTGGCTCCTCAGGTGCATAAATGACCTCCCCGCCTCAGAGGACCTGAGTACTACAATAACAGAGGAAGGTGCCAGCCCGTGCATCCTCAAGGACAGTGTCACTCAACGTAAGCAGAATTCCTCCAGTCCGGAGCATTTGAGATTTTCAAGAAAACTCCTCTCTAGTAGCTCTTTTTTTTTCCCCATCACTTTCAGAGAATTTTTCATTTTCCCCCAAGAAATGTTTTTTGATGTTCACCTTAGTTCTGTTTCTCAGGCAACACAGGCTACAGGAGTTGCTGCTAATGTGGTGTTAACTACAGCATCCAAAGTAATTTCCTTGGTATCAGACACAAACTTCCTAACCCCACCTTCCATATGTTCTGTGGCACAATCCTGAAGCTCTCTGGTGCAGTTCTCTGGGAATGCTTTCATTTCTTCAAATGCATTTCAGTGGATTTTTAAAAATCCAAAGTGTAACAACTGAATATTCAGAAGCCATTAAAATAACTTACCAGTAAATAACTCTATAAAGGGTCATTGTTTGTGAAAGGCACTTTTACAGAACATCATGTCAGCATCGTGAATGGTAGTGCTGCTACAACCTTGAGAAATAGGGCTGTCACTAATTTGGCAATGAAATATAATTACTAAATATAATCATGAATTCTAAGTGTATTTTATAGGCTGTGGTAAAGAAAAGGCGATTAATTTTAAAAAATACGTATTGGCCTAAGTCTCTGAAAGAAATTGCCTTTTGATATAAACCTCTCAGTTGACATCTGATATTCTTGTTTATTTTAAATGATGTATGACTCTGGAATTCAGTGGAAGAGTTTGAAAAATCACTGCAAATACATCCTTTGTGCTCCTTATTGATAGGCATATTTAGGAATGACCTTCCGTGTCTTTTTTGTTTGCAGAAGCTCTCTTGACACCATTAATGCTGCGCAGTGAGGGTTAGGGACAGATGACTCGTGGGCATGCTCTTGCAATCAGATCTGAATTAATGAACAACAAGCCCTCAGAGGCCCTTCTACCTGCAGACACACACTTGTTCTGCCTCCCTGGTCTCCACAAGGTGCTGGAGTGAGAGAGTAGGGATTATCCACTTGGCATAGTCCAAAAGTTGATTCTCTTCAGCAACTTCAACAAGCGTTAATGTATTCTCACGGAGGGGTGCGGTGGGTAGGGTGAATAATCTAGATGTATAAACCAAAATCCTATCCATTACCACTATTGAATAAAAATTAAGAAAGCTTTTTTTTAGTCATTTGCTCTAGACCTCCCCATTCAGAAAAAATTATAATCTACTTGAGTAGCTCACGTGCTGTATCTGATTAGTTCTTTAAAATACCACTAAGTGGTGGAGCTTCATTTATTTCCCTTGATACATCAACCTATTGCCTGATGGCCCTCATGGAGAGGAAATATTGTCTGTTCTTCAACTTACACACTTCTGGTTTCATATTAAAGAAAAAAATACTTCTTTTTAATGCTGTTCTCTTGGGTAGGAAGAAGGTCATGCTCTGATTTATGTTGCATTATATATTATAAGGCTTGAGCTATCCCAGGTATCTCAAATATGAATCTGAAGTTCTAGAATAATAAAAGTAAATACTAAATATATCGTTTGTTCATTCATTCTTTTCTTTTCTACTGACACTTCTTTATACTTCCCCTTCTTTCCTTTTCCTTGCTTATCTCATCTTTCGAATTTTACTTGCTCCCTTTCTTCCTTAGCACGTTACAGCCATTTTTGTGAAATCTAACCACCTCATAAAAATGTGTTGCAATTGCTTCAGCTGAGATTTATATATCTTTCCCACTCCTTCTGTTGTAATTTCAAATGTATCTACAGTTTTTTGTAGAAGAGTGAAGGGGGATTTTTTTATATATATTTTTGTAGTTCTTCAAGTTTTTGATCATGAAAAGAGGTGCAAATTCTGATAGAAGTTCCAGTCATTTCACATACACTGAAGAAAGATGTCAAAACCTGACTTAAAAGGTGGATTCATAAGTTATTCCTTATTTTAAATCAGCTTTCCCTGCTAGTATACTAAATGTGAATTGAATTAATAATTTTCTGCATCAGATGTAATGGATAATGTATTTTTGCTACATGGTTTTAATTCATTCAGCAATATGGTATGAGCTGAAATTGGATTTGCTGTGCTAATCCTTTTAATAAATATTCCAGCATCTTCAACAATATCGTTCCACTCCTTGAATGCTTTCCCTCTCTCTGTGTACTTTCATATTAATTGGAAATGTCTCATCTTTACTTCTAAGAGCATAATTTTTTATATTTCATCTTTCATGACACATCCACTTCTCTTTCTTACTCCTTTCCCTCCTTTTCTTCCTCTGAGTCATCCTATTTGTAGTGGTGTTCTCCACAGCTGACATTACAGCCATTTTCAAGGGTTTATTTCTCTTCTTTAAATAAACAATGAAATAGTGCATACATGTACAATAGGAGGGAAGATAAAAATAGTTACTGTGATGAAAGATTTCTGAGAGAAATTAAGTCTGAACTGGTTAAGATGCCAGCTAATGTTTGTAATCTTTTATTTAAGCAAATATTATTACAGAAATCTGAAATGCACAGGTATGCTTTAGAAAACAAATTTTAAACATTATGTCCAATATATCAAGATGTCTTTCAACTTATAAACGTGAATTTGCAACGTATTTGCATTACCATTTCATCTTGAATTATCTATGCAGCTATATATTTAATAACTCCACTCAAGTAACCAAAATAATACGAAATAGCACTGGGCCAAGGATAAAGCCCTGTGGCTTTTATTACTTCTTTCTATTTTGATAGTGACTGTTGGTAATTGTTCTTGTGAGTGTGATTTTTCCAACATTTCTGAACCCATCTTGTAGATGAATAGATGTTGTTTTATCAGATGTGTTTCCCTAGCAACTCCACCGAAGGGCAATTCAGATCTTACGCAGGCCAAATTATCTATGAAAATGCCATATTTTTTTTTCAGTTAACAGTACAAGAAATGTAAAGCAACAGTCCTGTCAAACTAAATATCTCAGTCGCATACTGAAAACTAAGTGGAAAGATTCTGGGCCTTTGTCAAAAGTAAAATCTATGAATTTCAATAACCAAGAATGAGAAGTTAAAAAATAAGAATAGGGGAACTGAAATGTCTTTCAGTGGAACAGAGATCTTGATTAAAGATAAAATAAGTCAGAGTCAGAAAAAAAATATTTTAGTGTTAATGATAGCCGCTTGAAATTGTGAGTCCAAGGGCATACAAAATAAGTTGATTTTTCACTTGTTTCTTGGTAATGTACAGGCACTAATTCAAGTTGTGACTATGCATGAGCTACTAAATAATAATGAACATCTTATAGTTATTTTTGCTGTCTCAGAACAGGTACTGCACTGAAGGGTAAAAATGAGATACAGATTATTTTTTTTAATTATTTCAATAAATGCAAAAATGCAGTCCAAAGAATAAATTTTAAATTTTTCTTAAATTTAGGAATGAAGCAAATAAAATCCTCAGAGATTATGTGGTTGCTCCTTAAGAAAATAACACCCGATCTTAGCCTGCAACAGAACTTAAAAATCAAAGATTAAACCCGTATGAATATCAGGTACAAAAAGTCTGTGAAATTGTCAGTTTTACTTGCATCAGTGGGAATGTTAGCCAAATTATCACAATTAACGTTTTTTTTTTTATTTACGTGCAGAGAGTTGAGATATTTTTGGAAACTGACTTTTGAATATTGAGAAAGCAAGTGATACTCGGAACTCATTGAAGTTTAGCTTATTTTGAACTCACTTTCTGAACAAAGTGAGTTCAAAATAAGCTAAACTGTCAGAAAATATATATAGTCTCTTACTAAAGCAAAATTTCATAAGGGAGTGCCAAAAATATTTACACCTGTATGCTGTAATCATTTAGCATGCAGAGAACATGGAGAAAACTCAATTATAAAAGCCAGCAAGAGAATAAAAAATATGTCTAAAATGATTAAAAAAAACTCGGTGCCACATTGTTCCTTGAACAACAATTTTTCTGTGCTTAGAAAAAAATGGTTGAAATAAAAGAAATCATAAACAGAATGAAAAAAGATTTTGATGCCCATCGTTGAAACAGCTATTTATGGAACAGCTATGTCATGTATGTATGTGGTGTATGATGTTCAGCTATAGGCTGTGAAAAGTGGATTCAGACCTTGCTTCTTTGATCATTTCAGTAAAGTACTAGAAGAATCTGAAATACTTTATTTATGCCTGCAGAAAGGCTTTTTGCATATACTGCTCCTTTTGCCTCTTCTCTTATCTATATTTGTTCAGTCTTCTCACAAATAAATTCTTATTCTGTTATGCAAGTTTCTTAGCTTCTATTAATAGTTTTTAGTGTTAATAATTGCAGTGTTTGAGGCTTCTGTTTCCTTTTCTGATGGATTTCTGATTTTGTCCTCTACTCACTAACAACTAATACAGTATTTTCAGCTTTCAACAGATGTGTGTGATGTGTGGTCAGAAGGAGGGTTTTTCTTTTTAGGACTCAGTTGAATTTATTCATGTGAGGTGCATCTCACTATAAGACAGAGAAGATTTAATCATGTACTGAAAAGTCGTTACTTTTCTATGCTAGATCTTAAATATATAACAGTGCCTTCAAGAGATTTGATATGAGATTGGCTATATTTATCCACACAAGCATTGTAGCAGGCTCTAAAAAATAATTCGATACCTTGGTCCGTTGAGAGTTTCCCAGCAAGTGTCCCTAGACCATCTGCCTTCTTCAACCCCTGAGGGAGGATATAAGCAGGGAAACACACCCGTGTTCCTTCATTTTCAGTAACCAGAGTTAAGACTATTTCAGAGGTGCTCTGCATTGTGCCAGATCTATTAAAAACAAACAAACATAAGCTTTGGTAGGCATATAGCGCTGGTAATTGCTCAGAAACTATTGAGAGCGTGAACCAGATGGAACTGTTACATTTAGTTGCATGTACCCGAAACATTGCAGTGGAAGGGATGCCTTAGTTCATCTACTCTAGATCTTTACTACTGCAGTATAGTATATCTGTCGTAAACCTTTGTTGCATTTATCCTTCTTCTACTCATTTTCAAAACTTTAATTATGTTTTCATTTGCAATGTACTCTGAAGCTTACTGAGGTTGCATCATATGGGCTTCTAATCACATTTCTTTAATGTAAGTGTTCTGTTTATTATCTTCCTGGCATAGGGTACCATCCCCAGCTTGATGGATTTATCAGAAGTGCTTGTAACCACTCTTTAAAGAATCCATTTTCCAGGTTAGGGTTGTTTTTTTTCAAAATTCTGGTGTAGAGTTTGGCCAAGAATTCTGGAGAAATAATTAGACAGAAATCTCAGAAATGATCCAGATGTATTTAATCCAGCCTTGGTCTAGAGGCAGGGACTCCATTTCCACAGTTCATTGCTAAGGCTGAAGGAGAACTTGACTTTTTCCCTTGGAAATTCTACTGGTTGGAACCCAGCCACCCAGTCAACCACCCTGAGCTCCTCAGAGTCCAAGTACAACAGCATGGTAATGGCCCTTGAGACGGAGCTTCTTGCTATCAAGTACTCACATACCATGTATAGACCCACAGATTTCTCACATTTATCTCAAATCATAGCAGTCACCGCAAGCTTGAACTGGAATTTGTAAGGAATTTTATTTATAATGGATTCTTCAGTTGCTTATGAAATTTTTTTCTCTGCTTTTAAGTCCAGTGCTTGGAATATTTTATGGAAGTACTGTATTGTCATTCCGAGATGTTTCTCTAGAACAGAACTTGCAGGTTGTGTGGCTTTGAATTTATTAGCAGAAATTACCCGTATTATCTTTAACTAAAATTTCTAGCTAATATTAAGGATGAAATATGTGCACACTAAGAAACGCTGTTGTGAACATAGTAAGTATGTAAGTTATGGTTACTGCTTCATGTTTAAATTATTAAGGGTTTTATAAGGATTGTATTTAGACCCCTGTCATTATAGACACTTATCTTACTCATATATATATTTTTGTCTAAGATCCAGGAACAGATGAATGACTCAGACTACCAACTAAGCCAAATCAGAATCCCTGGCAGTCAATGGGAACTGACAGTCATGATAAGAGTAGGTGTTCTACTTTATTCCCACACCTACTTTTTTTTTTATAGGCAGGAATGGGCCAAATAATGAAACTCTAGAGGTAATAATAAACATCTGGAGAAACACTGAACGCTATGACTGATTTTGATTCCTGAGACTGAATATCCCTTTATACATGCAAGTAATATGGAAGAGCAAAGAAAGTCGTAGCAAATATATTGTAAGGCTTGCCATAATAAATTCCAATTTCTTTGAAAACATTGCATGGGATCAGTGAACCTGTTAATGTTGTCTAGGTAATTAATGCAGTCTCCCACCTAACGGACTGTACATCTTCTACAGAATAATCAGGTTGAATGTAATTTAAAACCAAAGAACTGCTTTAGTTTTCTAGATTGAAGAAGGGATATTATGCTTCTTAGAAATCATAGAGAACTTGAACCCAAATTTGAAGGATAAATATGATACAGTGGTTTTGCTGGATGCTAGTATGTGTAACAAGGGTAGCATATACAATTTTAATTGCTTTGGACAATTGAAGTTGTCAATCTATAATGCTGCACACCACATAGTCAGCCTTGGGCACATCAGTACTCTAATTACAGAAAGTCTGGCTCCTCAGCAATGTTTTAACACTTGATTTATTTCCCATTCAAGTTGTTCAATAGAGCCAGAGTTAATTGGTTTTCCAAATGAGTGTTAAAAATATAAAGATCCAGCTTCATTAAGTGGAGGCTGTACTTATTATGCACCACTGAGCTGTAAATCCATGTAAAGGTTAGAGGGTGAGATTTGAGAGCCCTGTGTACAAAACCACAACTTGAATTGGTTTGTTTTGCTTACAAATTATAGTTAATATCTGATAATTGACCCTAGCTGCCTTTTCTTTTTTAAAGAGGAAGTTAAGCCGCCTGAAAAAAAAAAAATCAAGCTAAATATATTAAAAGTAGGCTAATCCATTTTATTTATTTCATGTGATGTTCACTATTTATCTAAAAGGATCACAGTATTTCTTTGCAATCCCAGTGTACTTTCTTTATTCATAAAAGGGAACAAACATTTTACTGAGTCCTTTCCTTCTGTTTAAAAGATTCCTCCTAAGCACCTTGCAAACCAGCAATGTATCACAAACAAATCATAATTTCCGATTCTTGTGACCTACATGCTGTTGGTGTGCAGCTAATAGCAAAATTGCAATTCAAGAAGCAAAGAAACTTGGCAGGTATTTTGAACATTTTTAAAATCCTATCGAGGCAGTAAAACAGGGTAGGAAGCCTTAACGGGTTTTTTCTCAGGAGCAGCTAAAGTTTATTTGCTCTTCTGTTATGTGTGCGTGCATATGTGTGGTTTTGTTTTGCTAGGGGTTTTTCAGGGCGGGGGTGGGGGGAAGGATTGCACTGTTCCCTTGCATTGCTTTATTTCTTAAAATATATTCAAACTTTCAGTAAGAAAAAGTATTTGATTTTTAAGAAGTGCAGAACTCTCTGTGGAGTTTATGGGTAACTACAGGAAAAAAGCCCTGCAGACAATGCATTTTTGTTTAGGAGTGAGGGGTAGGACAATGTGGTGAGAACGGCTCCCAAGCCAGGGCTGGAGCTGATCTGCAGGATGGAGAAGGTAGTGAAGACACGCAGCCACAGAAGTGGCGTGATCTGTGGAAAGGTTTCCTGATAAACCCATAAATGAGGACCTCAGAGGAGCAGCACTGCAGCTGCACAAGTTTGTGGGGTTCAGACAGTGGCTGTGGAGGAAGAGAAAGGGTCTCCTGAGGAAGTATATGACTGCAAGGGTGTGATGGGAGAAAAAAATTCATTAGTGGGAAAGTTAATTTCTGAGGCAGAAATTTGTTTCTCTGGTAGGCAGTAATGGAAGACAGGAGAGCAGGGAAGAGCAGAATCGGTCTCCATGAGGAGAGTTGAAAACTGAGCCAGAGACCCGTGGCCAAGGAAAGATGACGTTGATCATTACGTGAAACTGGGTGAGCTCGGGGGAAGAAAGGAGAGTAGGCAAGAGATGCAAGTTTCTCACCAGTGCAAAATAGTGCTCGTATGGACGTTTGGGTTTACCTATCTGGAAGGTTGTCAAGAGCTGATAAACTCATCAGCAGATACAGTTACCGGGAAGGCACCGAGACATCATTGTGGTAGACATGAAGAACTTGAACAGCAAAATGAAGGAGCTGGAGCTATTCTTGTATTTTTAAAATCTAATATTGTAGGCAGAGGAAAAGCCTGGCATAGTATTAATAATGATTATATTACACTACAGTTTACTTTCTTTTAGGGAGCAGGGAGGGCCAGCATCTCCGTGGGGCGCACTGGGGCAGTCCCAACCCTCGGGCACCGGGCATCTCCCAGGCCAGGACATGGGCCCAGAGTGGGGGCCCACCTCAGCAGGGCCCATGGCCGGACAGGGCAGGGCTGTGGCGTCTTGAGCCATGGGCAGGATCGGGGAAGCCCCGGGGGGCTGAGCAGGGAGAGTCAGGGCTGGCAGTGCCCGCGGGTACTGAGTGTTTTCAGCAAAAATAGAAAAATAGAGTAAGAATATTGTAGAACATGGTATGTCACTGTGATGACTATCAAAAAATAAAGGAGAGAAGGGAAAAAAAGAAATGTAAATAAAAAATCACTTCAGGGAAAGGTTTTTGTGTTTAAAAGCTCTCAGATCTGTGGAAAATCTGCTTCAGATATGGACAGAGATATCTGAATGTCTTTATTGGAGAAATACCATGAAAAATTGTATCATGCTTCATCCTCATACCTAGAGATCAGAGCTCAAACATTACTAAGCAGTAGTTGAAACAAATAGGATTTTTTTTTTTAATTAAAATACTTAAATAGTGCAGGTATACTAAGATAAGCACTACGAATGTCTTTAAATTCATTTTCCTGAAATTTCCTTAAACATATTCCATAAAAAAAAGAAAACCAAAATATCACTTTTTCTGCAGCATATAGTTCACACACAAGTTATAGATTATTCATAGCCAATAATATTTGGGTTTAATCTTCAAATTAGGAGATACTGTGAGATGTAGACCTGTTCAAACTACGATGTGCCAAATAAGCTCCATTCTGTTTTGTCAGAGAAATATTTAGAAACTGAAGCTTTCTCCAGCCAACACTTTGACTTGACATTGAGTTTGCTGGAGATAATCAAAGAGTTTATCAAAATGCATTGGCTTAAATATCAATAAAACACTGGCTTTGGATCTTATTACTGATCAGGTTTATCCAAAGTAGAGCCAGATTTCAAAGGTCATCTTTATATCAGACTAGAACAAATATCTTAGGAATGTTTTCAAGGTTTGGTAGCCATCAGAAATTTGTCTTTGCTAAATTCTCTTACATGGAAAAATGTTCTAGGGTAACCAAATTGCAGACTATATACTTGGTCAGCAGACTAATTGTGATAGTATGTCTCATTAACAATGCTGAATGCTGTAGTAGCTTTTCCTCAATTGCTGCTGCCTTTAATGAGAAGCAGCACAACACAAGCCACATTACTGGCCTGACAATTTGTTCTATTGATTTATCATGCCTGTTTTACTGCTGCCTACACAAAATGACTGCAAAACATTTGTCAGATATTTGTGGGTTTTGACTTCTTAGCTCCACGAACGTACAATAAGACTATCTCTTTCGAGCATTGCCACATAACTTGGTGTTTAGTCTTACCTGGATTTTTCTTTTTTCCCTTTCCCAAATGCCAGCTACAGTCTTCACTTCAGTAAGGTAGAGTGAAGAATCGATTGTAAAGTATCTGAAAAAAATGCTGATGAAATTTAAAAAATGCTAGTAATGTCGTAAAGGATGCCTCTTCCATTTTAAAAAAAATAGTTCTGCCAGTATTTTACATTATTACACTGTTTGTCATAATAGTCTAAATATTTCTCTGGCACTGTGTGTAAAATATAACAGAAGAGACATTTAAAGAAAGCAATGCTAAACATTCATAGATTTTTCTTGGGACATAACAAGGACAAGACCATACTTCCAAGCACTGAGTCATATGCAAGTGTCATAAATGCCTAGTTGCAATAGCTCACATATAGTAAATGTTCCTTGAGAAATTACTCAAATGAGATGAAATATCACAGAAGTATTTCTACTAGAAGATGCTCATAAAAGCCCTGGACAGGAAAATGAAGCCACAATTAAAATTTTACAAGGACTGAGTGCAAATTGTAATTAGAAATATGCACAAAAAAACGCATTATAAATGCATGATGATCCATTGGCTGATGAAATCAATAGAAAAATTCCCTTGTGAGGTCTGCCTCTAGAAGCTTCTGCTTACATATTGTTACCCACCATTTTGGCAAAGGGTACCCAGACAGGTAAGACAGTCTGTGATTTATTTATCTGCAACAGTGTCTTTGTACACATTTAAGATAAATTGAAAAAGAAAGTTGAATTGAGTCAAAGGACATGCTAGGTAGTACAGAACCCAGCCCTATGCTGTAAGAGCATGTTTAGGTGTCAATATCACACACTAGAGGGTGCCCATTTGACATAGAAATAGTAGGAAGAATTACATAGGATGTGGAATGTTTGAGAAAAATTATGCCATTTCTCTATTAACTAATACAAGCATAGATGGGAGTGAAAAAAAAAACCTTTTTGGAAAAACACAGGAATAACCACTTCATTATATAAACTAGTTACCTTTGCCTAATTAGAAGTCTTTCTAAAGTTCAGAGCAGGTGTGGGCCCTGGATCCTTGGCACTGCCTACTGGACTCGTGCTCCTCACCAGAGAATGCAGCTTTCAAAGCAATGAGAAAATCTGTTTTATCACTATGCTGTATGTACAGTATCTGAATCATCTCCTGTCTGTATTGGAAAGAGATCTGAGGCAATTGCCACAGCTCTTACTTTCTCAGAAAATCTCATTTGGCAAGAAAATTTAAGATCAGGGAACTAAATGGGCATCTGGGTGAGGAGTAGCTTACAATTTCCTCTGAAAGTTCAGATGCCTTCCTTGCCTATGAAAATTAACTCAGTGCTTCTTTTTTCTTTTAAGTGCTCATAATTTAAAAATATGGCAGAAACTAGTTCTGAAACTCTTGCAAAAGAAAATGTCAGTCATATCAAACCATAAAATCCATCAGAAAACTAACTTGTGGCATCTTGAAAATGAGATATCTGGAGCCATATTACCTGGCAGACCTCCTCGCCAAATCCATGACATTATTCTAGCAGGCTGTATTTCACACAGCAGAGCCCAAAGAGGTGGGTTGTAGCCACCTGAGGAGCTGGAGATGGATGACAGACACGGAAGGTTGTCCTGATCATGACTCAAACTCACTCATGCCAATGCCTTGGGCTTACATGCTAGAAATAGGAATAGACTGACTGCTAAAGTCTAAGTATTGCCAAGACCTTTGTGTTTGTAAGTCTTATATGCTTATAAGAAATAAAGAAAGAAATTCTAGAATAGATGTTGTATTTGAAAGAACATTGTAGCGTGACTGTCATTGTGTATATGTCAAAATTACCAAGCAGGTAAAAAGCAGTGATGGAATCAAAAGATTTGAAGAAGCAGCATCAGACACAGTTTACCAGAGCAGTACTGACAAATTCCAAACTGTAATGCAAAAATGTTTGCCGTGGATATACTTAACAATTGGCTCCTGTCTTTCTACAATCCAGATAAAGAAAAAATCAACAAAAATTAATATTACCATTTTTCTCTTCCCTTCCCATACTTTGTTTAGTGGTTGTGAATAAGCTTTTGCCTACAACATTCTCTAATGGCTCTTGAAAAGTTATAACAGGGTAACCTAGTATAAGGACTTTGTTGCCATCTCTTCTGGTAAGTCTCAGGAAAAGGTTAGCACAGCTGTTCATAGCAAATCTCTTTTTTTCCATCAGTCCCTGTCGCTGTTTGCTACTGAGTGACAGTCTTTTGAGGCGATCTGTTCCGCAAACTCATGTTTGTGCTGCTGACGATTGCTGTTCCTGATATATAGATGTACTGCTCAGTTTGTCATTAACTGGGAATGGGTTTTCATTCCTAAGATCTAGAGAAAAGCTGCAAAGATACACAAAGAGTTATGAATGGCTGTTGACATACATACAACAGCCCTAATTTCATCCATGTCTTCTGAATTTTGAGGCACAAGGCTGTGTATTTTCAAGCAGCCTTCCTCAATCTTGAAAATGGTATATAATAAACTTCTCTATTGTATACTAAATGTTCCTTACTATGATGTCACAATCTTTAAGGTCAGTGATCTGTAGTGGAACAATGTCCTGATTGTCTGTTTTCTGTCTTTGCTTATCATAGTCATACAGTCTTTGCAATTATCACTGTGTGGAAAATAGAGCAAATCATATTTTTCCTTCAGAGTTGCCTGGATAGACCACTACATCATTGGCATACATTGCTTGCATGCGCTAGTCAGACACAGGGGTATGAATTATTTTAACTAAATATTTGACAAATTGAGATTGCAGTTTATATCGAATATTGTAGCATTCCTGATCTGCCTTGATCTAACCAAGCAGGGATGTAGTCTGACAAATTCCTAACTGTAACAGCATCTAAATGACAGTAGCTTCAGCAAAAATTCATTTGCACTTTGAAGAGGTATTTAGATCAGAATCTTCTCTCATGAGCCTTAGATTTGGCTGAGCCAGTTAATGAGGAAATTAGCCTGTGCATCCAATTTGCCTAAATCAGTAAAGAAGGCACCACTATCAACTGCAATTGATTAAACTCCTTCGCTCCTTATCAGTCAACTATATAAATAAGAAACTGCTAACTGCCTCTTTTCTGCTATGTATATCAACTGTGTCAAAGAGAAGAAAGAAGATACTTCAGTCAGGCGAATGGTTGAACATATGTTAGTTTGCATTGGTGTTTGCATTTTTAGTTCTCAAAGGTGATCAAGGATCTTGTTGAGCAAATGATATCTGCAAGTTGTAAGAAATTCTGCAGAAACTGAGGTGATTATCAGTCTCCAACCATGTCTAAATTAGAAAGTTTGTTAAATTCAACATTACTTCAAAAAAGCAGTCGAGTTCTTTCTTACATGAGTCAGTACTCACTACCTTTCTTTTAGGACTTTTGTATTATATATTTAAACAGAAAGTCTCATCCTATTACTAATAATAATGATATCATGTGGTCCGCTTAAGGATTAGTGATGTGTAGCAGTGGCTCAATTTGCTAAGGAAACAAGCTGTACATAAGGTAACAATGAGGGAGATAAATAAGTGTTGCTAATGTATATCTACTTTTGTTTGTGTAAGCAAAAAATAAGTTCCTTCAGCTGCTTACTGCATGTTGGCACATCTATGTAGGTTCTGCAGTAGAAGTATAGAAATGAATTTCAGTCCTCCACAGGCCTGCTGGTAAATGTGCACACAAAGTTTATTTGCTCATGTATCCGTCCAGTCATGGTCAAGGAAATAATACAAGACAAACTGTAACATTCAGACATCCCAGCCCTTTGCAATTTTTATGGTAGTTCACTAACCTCAAGTTTACAGATCTGGAGAGTTGAGGTATTTGGACACTTTTAATTACTTCTAGAGGAAAATTATCGATTGTTTTCTTCTCCATTTTCTTTGGTATCTGGCACTACGTCCTTCTAATTGGCGGTGAAAAGAAGATATTCTCTGGACAAAAATTTTGTCAACATGTGGCAGTCAGAGATGCTTTTGTGGTTCTTATCTCCGTTTTCTAAATTTATTCTTCCTCCATAAGTTGTGTATCATTGACTGTCAGCAATGCATAATACAAAGTTCACAGATTTTATTTTTTTTTTTAACAGCAGCCCTATCATTACTACCTTCTGCTTAACTTGGTTTAGTGCACTTAACTTGGTTGTGCTTAACTTGGTTTTATGTATTTTGACATTAGGTGTTCTATTGTTTTCAGTATGTCTGCCTTTCTTCATTAAACATAGTGTTGCAACCATGAACTTGACCTTAACAAAACAAAAAGCCCACACTCTGAAAGTGATCACTTCAGAAGAGCTATATATCATAAAACGAATAAAAGGTTCTAGATATTGATCTAATGTGCTGGTTGGAAAAAAGACACATTTCAGAGATTGAGGAAGTGACCAAACTATATTTTTTTCTTTCACCATTTTGCTCCCTCTTATATTTACTGAGCACATATCTCAGTGGTTGCATATTTGTAATGACTCCTTTGCTACCTTTTATATAGCTGGATATTTATTAGTGAGTGGTTCATGTCATAAAAGAAAGATTACACTTTTTCTTTGGTCAATAGTGTTTCTGAAACTGACTGCTGAGATGGAATTTCATTGTAATTAAACTGAGTCCAGGCAAAAATCAGACTTAAAATACTACTGAGATTGAATTTAGGACAGCTTGGAATTTTCTAATTTATGACTTGTATATTTTTACAAAAGCTTCCAGCTTATGCCATTGTCTTTGCCTTTGCTATATTCTCTAGTTTGGGTTTTTTTGTTTGTTTCCTTTTTAAGCTTGTGTGTGCTTAGAGGAAGTGAGAAGTTTGCTAGCAGTGTGAATGTCACCTGAAAATCATTAAATGTTTAAGAAAACCTAAAACTAGTTGGTTGTTGAATGTCAGCTATTAAATCATTATTTCTTTTTTCAAGCAAAAAATGAGAAAATTAGCTACTTGAGACCAAATTCTCTTTGATTGAGCTGCCCACTGAGCTGAGCACTCCCTCAATAGGCATTATACCAAGTTAGAGCATTTTTTTTAGAGGCTGGATTGGAGTTTAATTTGTTCTTTGCATCCCTACTACAAGAAAGCTAATTTAATACTATTATCAAGAAAGATTCCTTTAATTACATCGAACAATCTGTAGACTGTTTGACATTTATAGGTTTAACGCAAACTGCATTAGATATTTGAAAGTGCTGTATAATAAATATAAATACCTGAGGGCACAGATATATAAAGAAAGAATATGTGTTATATACTACTTACAGAGTAGTATCTTGTGATGTTCTTCCAATTTATGTGTGCATTCACTATTTCAACTCCATTGAATCAGTTCATGGAGCACAAAGGTAAAATTTCTACAAAATCTAATGTCAAGTCCCACCTTGAAACCTGACTTGCTTCCCCTTCTAGCTGTATTCTCCTAGCTCCAGTTCGTAGTGCCCGGAGGTCAATTCTGTAAAGCTACACGAGCTTCTCCACCCTCGTGTGACCCAACCCAAGCTATTGATGGAAAATCCAGCTAGCTGCTGCTTAGCTGAGATCAGGATTTGCTGCCAGAGAGAGCTGCAATGGCATTTCAAGTCAGGCTCCCATTTTGTGTTAGTAACTTACCCCATTTCTGAACACCTATGAGTCAGGTACACCTGATCAAAGCTGAGAACCGTATCCCACTAGCTAGTTTGGAGCACACTGTAAGCATTGCCCAAATACTGCTTGAATATTCAAAATAGAAAAAAAAGTTGGACTTCAATGGCATGGTAATTAGGCATCTTGGTAGTATGAAAGTGGAATCAGAATGCAGACAAAAAAGCTTTCTCATCTCCCCTAAATGTAATTATGTATGCCAGGTGTGGACTTTATTATTTAAGGTCTACCATGCAGTTTGATCAGGTCAATGTAGTCAGAGTCATGATAACGGCAGTACGGAGCATATGGCACCCAAACTGCACTGATGAACTTACAGTGCAGCAGCTCTGCCTTGATAACTTCCCCTGCTTCCAGTTGTACTCTGTGGTCAGTAGAGCTAACAGAGGTGGACAGCAGACACAGCAGCTTGCACAGACCAGGGCCCATAACTGTGCAGAGAGAACATACACATGCTCAGCGGGGATAGCGATGCTCCACAGGGCACAGTCCCACCACTTGCTGGTACAAGTTTTCCTGATGCATCAGAGGCCTTGACTTGGTAGGAGTTCCCAAGGGAAGATGAAGCTCTGCAGGTGTTAACATTTAAATTGATTGGACTTATGTGACCTGTTGGAATGCCCCCGTGTCTGCTGAGGGAGCTGGTGCTATCTGGTGAAGCTACTCTTTTTGTCCTTGAACCATGGCAATCAGAAGAGGTTACTGAGGAATGGAGAAAGAAAATGTCACTCCTGTCTTCAATTAAGGCCATGATGGAGAATCTGAGGAACCAGAGGCTTGTCATCCTCACCTCAATCCTGGGAATGTGATGGAGAAAATCCTGGAAATGCTCTCCTAACATCTTACACGAAAGTGACTGGGAGTTGTCTACAGGGGTTTAAAAAGGGGAAATTGTGCCTGACCAACCTGATAGCCTGTGATGAAATGACTAGCCCAGCGAACAAGTGAGTATTGTTTATCTTGACTTTAATAAGGCTTTGGGCACTGTCTTTTACAAAATCTTCATACACAAACTTACAGGCTAGATCAGTGGACAGTGAGGTGGAAAACTGGCTGAACTGCTGTCCGCCTCTGTTAGCTGTATTGACCATGGAGTACAGCTTCAAAGGGTTGGTTTGGTAGCACAAAGCCCAGCTAGGGGCGCGTTGCTAGTGGATACCCTAGGGGTAGATATGGCGACCAATACTGTTTAACATCTTCATTAATGACCTGAATGATTGGACAGAGAGCTCCTTCCCCAGTTTTGTATCAACTGCAAGCTTGGTAACAGTGATCTGTACACCAGAGGGCTGTGCTGCTACTCAGAGGGACCTCAACAACCTGGAGAAATGGGCCAATAGGAACTTGGTGAAGTTTGAGAAAGGGAAATGCCAAGTCCTAAAACTGAGGAGGAATAACGCCATGAACCAGAACAAGCTGGGGCCAACTGTTTGGAAAGAAGTTTTGCGGGAAAAAGGACCTGGGGATCTTGGTGAACACCAAGTTGATCATGAGCCAATGTACCCTCACAGCAAAGAATGCCAATGGCATCAAGGGCAGCAAGTCAAGGCACGTGATACTTCTTTACTCAGCACTGGTGAGACACATCTGGAGTACTGGATCCAGGACTGGGGTCCCCAGTGTAAGAGAAATGCACTGGAGGGAGTCCAGCAAAGGGCCATGAAGGTGATTAAGGTGCTGGAGCGCTGACATACATATGAGGAAAGGCTGAGTGAGCCTGGGTATTGTTCAGCCTGGAGGAAAGAAGACCCAGAGAGATTTTACCAATGCTTATCAATACCTGATGAGGAGGAGTAAACAAGACAAATTCTTTTCAGTGGCACCCAGTGGGACTTGCAAGTGGAAATACAGTGTCAGGAGCAGCAGGGGCTGGCTGGAGCCAGGAATCAAGGCCGATATCACGGCCAGCAGGGCAGGGGCCTTGCCACCCAGGGCACTGTCCCACAGTGTCCCAGCAAGGCAGACCCAGAGGTGGTACCCTGGTTCAACCAAGACTCAAGATCATCTGACAAATTTGTAGCAGAGGCAGATCTGAGGTCAAACCAGGAAGTCAATCCAGAGGTCATGATCAGGTCTGGTGAGGATGAACAGGGTCAGACACAGCCCAGTGACTGTCAGGTAGGTCCATGGTGACAACCCAGGCCCAAGGTCAGGCTGGGAAGCCAGTCGACCAGTTGGGGTCCAGATCAACAGGGTCCATGGCCAGGCACAGCTGTGGCTGAGCTGAAGACTGGCACTCCTGTGGTGTCACAGGGGCAAGGCATGAAGGCCAGGCTGAAATGGGGCTTGTGGGCCCATGGGCAGGGGCTGTGGATGGAGGCTCCAGGTGTGGCCGGTCACAGCCAGTGAAGTCTATAAGTGCACCGTGACATACAGGCAATTCGACTTAAATATAGGACACTTCTTTCACTACGGAGGTGGTCAAACAGTGTAACAGCTTGCACAGAGAGCTTGTGGTGTCTCTATCCTTGACAATATTCAAAACCAGACTGGTCCTAAGAAAATTGCTGTGAGCAAGGGGGTGTTGGACTAGACAATCTCAAGATCCAACTTTCCAATGTCCAGATTTTTGTAATTCTCTGATAGCTAGAAACAAATGTGAGATTATATTTAGGGTGAGCATGTGCCCATAGGTAACTGGTATGGAATAGCTATCTTTCAATTCACATTCTGTCTTACCCAGAGTAGCTTACCATTTTTTCAAGGCCTCAATCCTTGAATGTCTTTTTTTGTTGCATAAATCAACAGCAGAGATTCATATCCAAGCACATTTATTTAATTTGAGCTATTTCATAAAATTTATGATTCTTAAATGCGTTAAATGGGCATTAAAATGTGTAATTAATGTAAAGGATGGCTATATATGTACCTACATTCTGGAAGTTAGAAGTTTTCACTCCACAAATATTTTTCTCCAGATTCATATGCATGTACAAACACCACACAGATATACTCTTTACATCTCCTTTACATAATATATTGATGCTGGGAGAATCTAAATTGGGTCACAAGAAAGCTTGACTCTGCTATTGTGCTCCTGCTGAATCCATGGACCTCCTGTTGATATCAGTGTGAGTTCTGCATACTGAGGGAATGCAGAATATCTGAACTAAGATCAGTCATGTATATCTAAGAGAATTTTCCCTGACTATACAGTATTGCATATTGTGGGCTGCTTTGCTTATATATTATAGATGACCTGTTTTCTGATAACTAAGCTTTCATCCTAAAGTTAAAGCTCGGTACTTTTCATATTTATATTTTTATACTAAATTCAGGTTTCCATTTGCTTTTCCCTCGACAGTATTTGTGCAAGACGTATTTGTCTCCTTTTTGGAAGGGAAAAAAAACCAACAAAAGAACTATATAAAAACAGTTAGTTTTCTTTGTATAGGATTCCTGCTGTGCTGATTTGATGCACGTTCTGGGCACCGATTTAGCAATCGTGCAGTATACTAGATGTGTTATAGTAATAATGAATTTACTTAATCCTACAAAACATACTTTCCACAATTTTGGTACAACTCCAGTCCAGCTTGTGTTAGATTAAAGTTTTAACTCTTCTCATGCTCCTAAGGACCTAATTTTACCCCTCTTAGATACAAATTTTCTGCGCTACTGAAGTTCATTAGTAGCCAGATATGCTTGAGACATTTGGCCTCCAAGTATAATCTTAATAAAACTAGTCTAAAGTATACCAAATGATACAGGAATGACTGGAATAACTGAAGATTTTAGTATCTTTTTTTTATGCTCTCATCTTTCTAGATAGCATTTGTTTGAATATACAGGTGAAAGACTGAGCTACAGTCAGCACCATTGGATAGAAAAATACAGGTTTTTCCCTATGTGGAAAGTAGTGTGAGAACAAGAAGGGCAAGACTGCCATCATGATCACCATAATTTCTCCATGTTTATTGAGTGATCTATTTTTGCATTCAATAAACTTAGTTTAGATCCTTTTGCTGAAGAAAGATATTTATCTTTAGCTCATAGGAACCTCAGTCGAAAAGATGCCGTTTTCTTAATGCTGTTGTTGCAAACTCGTTGATTCTGCTTCCTTTATATTGCTAATTTGCCTATAGGGTCCATCTGTTTTTGTTTAGACTCACCTACAGAATTGGAGAAATTATTGATTTTTTTTTTTTTTAGGAGAGCAACAACCTTTAGTTTTTATTTTAAAAAAGAAAGAATAAGCATTTGTTATAGACACGAAAGCTGACTTACGATCAATAGAAAAGATACTAATGGGCTGTTTTCCTGTCACTTAACTTTTGATGTAATTCTAGTCTCAGCACTTACAGTAGTGCTATGCTTCTAGGAAGCCGAAAAGAGCAGAGAGAAGCCCTCGCTAGGTCATGCTAGAATCACAGACTCAGATAAAAGGACCTCTTTCCTGTGCACCACTGTGTACTTTTACTTTTTTCTTAGAAATATACTAGCATGAATTCTGGCCATTTGAAATAAAGTT
Source organism: Dromas ardeola (assembly GCA_013398915.1). Lineage (NCBI taxonomy): Eukaryota > Metazoa > Chordata > Aves > Charadriiformes > Dromadidae > Dromas > Dromas ardeola. Next base: position 42,784 of record VYZM01017436.1, on the reverse strand, counting down.
CAGCAGAACTTAATATGAGACTGTTGGACAATTAATTTCATTGAACAGTTAGCCATAAACTGCTGATGTAGGTTGGCCAGAAAAGATAGCTTTATGCTCTCAGGGTTATAACTTTTCTAACTAAACAGCTGAAACCTTTTCTAAACCAAAAATTTTTCTCTTGAATTCAAGAGAAAATTTGATATGTGGCAGACTGCTAGATGCCATCCAGACTCTTTTCTAGATACTCTGCAAGTTCAGCTTTCCACACAGGGCTCTGCCTTCAATTCCCTTGAATTTTGCTCTGCAAAACTGCACCCAGCTTTGCAAGGCTAAGTCATATGGACTCTCTGCAGAGAAAATCACAAATACCCAGATTTAGAGTTTTACAGTCAGGATTTTGCTGCTAGATTCATCATTTTCTTGTTAAATGCTTTCTTATCTGCTTATCATATGTTAGCAGTGGCAGTCACTTTTGGGTCTAGATAGACAAGCAAGCATAGTCCAAATGGAATCAAATTATACTACGCACGCAGAAATATTCCCATATTCCCTGCATTTTGTATTAGAGAATATGTTTCTCACTCCTGAAGGGAGTTTATTTATAGTTAGTTCCTTCATTCGCTGTCTTTACAACATGCAGTCTCTGTGCATTTCATGAATTATGATCACAAGTTACATTTATGCATTTAAATTTGATGTGTTTTGTACTCCTGTCTGAAGATAAAGTTTGTGGGGTGTGCCTTGGAGAGAGAAATACTGTGAGGCAGTTATAGCACAGTCAAATGGCTTGAGGCAATGCTACATTTTGCTGTGCTGCAGTTTTCCTTGGCTAGGGTTGTCGGCTTCCCGGCTTCCATTGAGCCAACTCTAGGGGAAAATGCAGAATTGGAACTGAATCAGCAACCTGCCTGCTTCCTCCCATGCCAGGGTAATGAGAATGCCTGTCAGGAGGAGATAGCAGGTCTGCTATCCCCCAGGAACAGGTTTTGCTATTGCAGCTGAGTTTTTTTACAACTCCTTCGCAGGTAATTTCCTCAACACCAGCACATAGGTTAGGCACAAATCTACCTTCAGCAAGAGTAAGGAACTAATCAAGTTACCTTAGCTAGAGAAAAGATTTCTGTAGTTAGAAATTCCTTGCAGCAGACGGAAACACCATTTTAGAACAAGGAAGAAACATACATCGAAGCTTAATGTAAAATTGTTTTATTTTGTTATGCAAGATGATTTGACTTAATTAGATCTCAAGCTTTCTATCCGTGAGAACAAGAGGACATCAAATTAGAATAAAATAGGTAAGATGCAGTTACAGAAAGAAGATTGGGATGTTTTTGAGGCACTACATAAATATCTCACAGTTGGACATCCATGGTACTCAAACATATACGTGCACACATACTTTCCTTGGGCTTTAAGACATTGTCATGATCCATGCTGAACAGGAAGGATGGGCATTGTCTGAACATGGATAGCATAGGATAAGCTTAAAGAGCTTCTAAGTGTAACTAACAGTAAGTCTGGAAAGGGGCATCCACCTGCTTACGTGAAAGGTGAGTCAAGTTGTGTGAAATTTTGTTGAGGAGGTCAGAAAGAAAGAGACTGAACAGACCAGAAAGTTCAGTACTAAAGATGGACTGAAGACAATGTTATCCTCTTCCCCTCACACACCCCTGGTAAATAAAATTTCTTTTAAAAATAAATTTGGAATAACCTGGAGAACTATAGATCAGTAAACTGGACTTTTCTACTGGGAAACTGGTAGAAATTATGAAGAACCAAACTGACAGATGAAGCTAACACATGAAGAAAAACCTTTGACACAAACATATGCATAGGGTACTCAGGGAGAATCAGTGTACCCTATCTAGAGGCTGGGTTTTTTTTGAAAATACTTGAGCTCTTTGCATGAGGCAGTGAAAAAGTTAATGGGGCAAAGGTTAGTCCACTGATATTTCTAAGACCAGTGTGATTATGTTCCTTAAAAATAAAAAGCCCTTAAAGGTATTAAGCCATCAGGTTTTATGAGGAATAGTTTTCTCATGGGTTTAATTATTGAATAAAACATAACAAAGTGTGCACAAATCCCATATTTTGCCCATATATGGAATGGTGTAACTCCAAATTAAAAGATTGAAAACAAAGCCTTTTTTTCACACAGGAAGTAACTTTTGGAATCTGTGTCACAGTATGTTACAGGTGCAAAAACAAGTTTAAAATTAGTTAAAAAAATATTGAAAATATTCATGGAAAGGAGGTCCACCACAATGAACACTTGCAGCCACTGAAATAGGAAGTCCTTACATTAGTGTTGGTTAAAAGTCAACAGACTGCTTCTCAGACTATCACTCCTTATTTATTCTACATGGTACTTCTGTCTAGTTTTCTATAGTGTTTATACTTTTTCTCAAAATATTTGCTACCTTTTGCAGCCAGAGACAGCGCACTAGGCTAGTGGGGGCTTTGGTATGGTCCATGGTGTCTGATCTTATATAGGGTGGGCAGGCAGTTTTATGTCACACAGTCACCAACTGGTATAACTACAGCTGTTATACCTCAGTCGTTTTCCTACATTGTAATAAATTGCAGTCACAAAGATATGTTCACGTAAGCACTTCCACTACGTGCTTTGCCTGTGGGCGTGATGGAAATGGCTGGTATCAAAATGGGAATGTGAATGGCACATGCGACCACTATGCACCTAGCAGCACCTTGGCCTGGCACACAGGAATTTTGAAATAATATTATCTGTCTTTGGTGGCTATTGTTACTGCCAAAACCTAAATACATGATTTCCCTACCACAAAACATCATTGCTTAGATTGCTTTTGAAGGTATTTTTTCTCAAGCAGACAGCTTTTTTAGAATAGTCCGTGTGTTGTTTTTTAATGTTTTATGATAATGTTAAGCCTGACATCCACAGAAGCACTTGAATGTCTAACATCCCTTGTTTTCATAGTGATTAGTGTTAATCAGTAGAGTTAGTGCCTAAATATCTTTTCAAATCTAGCTCTAAGGCCTTTGGGGGGAGATGTATGTAGTCCTTGTTTTTTCTTTGTTTGTGGGATTTTGCTTTTCCCCAAGGTTTTCTTAACATCTTTTTCACTACATCAATAAAAGGCTAGAAATTGTGTTTTTCATTTTAAGTTTCCGGATATTTTAATTTTTGTTTCCTGATGCTCTGAAAGGTCTTTTCCAACATAAATGATTTTATGATTCTAGTTCAGAAACTTAAATCCTACAGACTTCTGCTTGCTCCAGACTCAGGTTGTTACCTTCATCTCTACTCCTAAACTCTCTTGTCTTCAAATGGGAATCAGTATTTTAAGCTTTTGACAGCCTCGTTCAGCACAGAAGATCTTAAATTAAATTTGTGATGAAAGGCTGAATGAAATAATATTTTAATGGAAATGGAAACAAAGTGTTAGGAAATCATCTTAACTTTTAAAAATACTAACCAAAGACAAGTGTTAAGAAACAACCTGAAAGTTCTGCACAGGCTCTTTCTGAGGGGTGAACCATTTGAATTTCCTGGTCACATTTAATAGGACTACCCTCTGAAATTTAATGTTAAAGTGTATGTATAAATAAGTGTTTAGAACAAGCAAATTTCAGATGTGTATACATCAGTGCTCTTGTCTCAATCCTGGATGTAATCATCCAGTAATGGAAGAGAATGAATACGATGTGATGTGAGATTACTTTAAAAAATAAACTACGGATAAAGTGACAGTAATCACAGTATTGGCAGAGAACTCTTCACTATTGTTGCCTTTGGATGAAATAATTAAAAAAAAAAAAAAGGCCACCAATTTTCAAATACCAGATATACTTAGGTAAATCATAGTTTTCTCACAAACAGAAAAGTTAACTTTTTCCTTCAAGTAATTATTGTGAGATACTCTGCCACCTCTCAGACACACTGATTGGCATCACTAAGCATGCATACTTTCTTGATCATCTTGCAATCTTACTCATTTTTTTCATTGTGCCGTTATTATAAATGTGTGATCAAAGAACATTAAATGAAGGTCTGAAGGGCAGCCTACACCTTTTATGTGTTAGTGAAATCAGATGAGGAAGTGTTTTGACAAAGCAAAAGAATACTATGTCTGTCAAGTCAGCTTAAAACTGTTCAAAACCTAAAGAATAAGTTTGAAAATTCATCCAGTGTTACGAGATGACAGGAAAGTCATGTGAGAGTAGACTGTAATGAACAAAGCTGCACCCTTAAGCTCATCAAGATAGAAAAGTATTTCAGTGCAATTTTAAAACATCTTTTTGTAGCGATAAGTTGCATGTTCTAAGGTGATATAAACCTCTTATTGTTGGCTGTGGACTTCTAATCGTCGATCTTAATGTGTTTGAGTTGGTGAAGCTGTTTGAGAAGATATTCATAAAAGCTTTATAAAACAGCCTCTCCAATAGCATCAATATCTAATCTGCTCTTAAAGCTGATGTGAGCAAGAAATGACTCATACCATTTAGGAAGGTGGTGATGTGATCCAAGTAATTCTGAGGGTTTTTTCATTGCTCTGACAGAGATTTTCACTTTGAGTTTGAGAATGTTACTTACATTAACACTTCTAAATTCTGTTTTCTGCATCTATATGACAGGGATAGTGATAATTAGCTATAACATCTCTTTGCTTGAAAGCTGAATTCTTTAATACATTAAACAGAATCAGTATAATTATTGATATTATTAATATGATAGTTTCTGTTATAAATAATGGCAACTAGAGTATAACACATTTTTTAATTTCTGAATTAATACTTACAGTTACATTTCCCAGATTTAAAAATGCATAAAAATCCCACTTAGTTGTTTTTCTGATTTTGATGCCGCTGAAGTCCATGAGAGTTTTCCCACTGTTTTAAGGAGGAACCACTCCTCCTTAGCTCCTAGCTCAGTGGATAACTTGTTGTTCACATGCTGTAACTTATAAAAATTTACAGACCAATATGTTAATGAAGTTTCTGCCACATGGACTGAACGATCCAGGAGACAGATTAATCATGCAGAAAAATATTTTTCTCTTCTACTTGTCATTTCTGTGATCAATGCTAGTTTCTCTGAAAAGCAGAGAAACTGATTCAGGAAACAGAAATATCCATGGGTTTTTGCTTTTGCGTACTCATTAAAAGGGAAAGGAAAAGCTAAATATGAAGTATTGCTTCTCTTTGTGAAATTAACATTCCAAAAGACAATTAGAAGACTATCTGTAAACAAACGAAGCCTTTACAGAGATATTAAATACTTAAACACCAACATTTACATCTTAATTCAAAGGTATTTTGAGGATGGAAATTAAGAACTTTAAAAGATTGCTATTTTCAGATTTTTTCTATGTTAAAATACTGTGTTTAACATCCCAATTACAATGTTATAGAAACTTTATGTAGCATGAGTAAATAGGTATAAGTATCTCTTTATTAAGTCTGTTGGGGATAATTACTATTTACAGCCCTGAATCTTCTTCTGCAGCTAGAAAACTAAGGAATATAGAAGAGCTATATCTTTCTTACAAATTGAGGAGAGCAGATAACTTTACCTCAGTGTTCTGTTTCTGCTCTAAGGATGTTGACATGTTGTAAAAGAACTAAATACAACTCAGAGTAATTACTAGACCACGGATTGCAATCTAAAACGTCCTTCTCCAAATGTCCCAAAACCAAATTTGGATATTTGTGCTTTCGTTGGCAACCTCTCTTCCTGAATTAATCTTTAAAATTGGAAAAAACTCAACTAGGTAAGACTAGTAATATCACAGAATAGCTTAAAGCCTAGTTGTTGCAATAGCCATTCTCATTAGAAATGTAGCTTCAGGCTGAAATAAGTATCGAACCAGATTTGGCATTCACTGGAGTGTTGTGGTGTTGTGCTCTTTTGGAAAGAAAGGAGTGGTATCAGCTGTTTTTTGTGGGTAGCCTGATCACGGGTGTCTGTATTAGATATTCTGGGGGCATGCCAACTGGCTCAAAACCTTCCTGGATGATAAGTGGAGAACTTCTATTTAGTGGATAATAATTAGGCGTTCGTAGTATACAGTTGTTGAGCCGTTCAGTCCTGCCGAGATTGAAGCAGTTAGAAGCCTGCCCAGAACAAAAGTTTTAGGAATGCAAATCTCAAAATCTTAGGTGCTTCACGAGTTCAGACATATTGGTAGTTAGCCTCAGTTTTGGAGGATCGGTGCTTAAGACAGCTCCCAGCTCAAAACACGAATGTAGCTACACCCTTCATCTCCAAGGGCATCTCTTGTTGGGCTGCCTGGGCACAGGTTCTAATGTCATTTGAGGACCCCGACAGCCTTCAAGATACCCACAGAGGACCAACAATGTCACATAGGACCCAGGAGAGACATCTGCCTTATGGTCAGATGTGAGGCACCTAGTTTTCACACTGGCACCAAAATGAGTTAGTCTTAAACTAAACAACTCCACTAAATTGTGCTTTTGACCTCCAGCAGGCTCTGATGAGAAAGACCTCTTTCAAAGAAGAAAATTGTGTTGCTTATCCAAATGGACTTCAGTTTAAATTTTTTCATATCCATTTTTTTTCTTAAGTAGGCCTACTGATATTAGCAAGTCACTTTTATGTTGTCCATTATATTCAACTTCTCCACTCCACATCTTGAAATACAAGAACCCCTTGGATCCTCAGACACTACAGATGGCCAAATGGACAAGAAGAGTGTTGCTTTTAATTTCAACTAGGAATGTCTGCAGTTTTGTCTGGCTGCTCTGATTTTCACTGCTGTGCTGACTGCAAATACATTCATCAACTTGCCTCAAGGTCAAAACTGAGATACAGCTTTCTTCAACTGGCAAAGAAGACTACAATTTAAAAGCTGAAGGCTAGCTTTTGATCACCAGTGATGCAATCCTTAATGTTTATTTGAATACTAATAATTTAGTATTATTTAGTGATGCTTTCAATTCAGTCCTGTAAGTGTCCTTGCTGCATTTTAGAATTCTGAGACAGGTTCTAGGCTTCTCTGATGTTCAGGGTGATGCTCAGGAGTTTACCGATCACTCTTTACTGACACATCTGCAAACGTTTTACTGAGGGGATAAATACTGCTACCTCTGATGACTTAGTTTCTATTTCATATTAATGCTAAATATACAAGTCAGTATTCAGTACACCTGATTGAAATCTATGTTCTTGGCTGGCTACCGGTTTGTATATAAATCTGGAAATCAGGAGGAGAGCTTAATTTTTTATATTTTCAGAGGGATACATTGTGAGAAAACAGCATCAGAGTTAAGCTAACTTCTTTTGCTTCTTAGATGCATTAACAGAGTGAGATTCTTAGTTTTAAGACATTGAACTTCCAGCTGTTGTTTTGCTAATCTACTCCCACCTCTTGCAAGTAGAGTTCTTGGACTCAGCGTGATGGGACTCAGAGGTGTCAAATATTTTCATAAGCCTGACGTCGATATTTCTTATGATAAAATTTGAATACAGAGAATCACTAGTGACAACAAGAGTCAGCTTCCTTTAAATCTGTATCCACTTAAGTGACTAATTTGTTGCAGTTAGCAAGTATATTTTTAGGTATTTATTTCCTTTGGTGTTAGTATTGAGTTTTACAAACTTATGCAACAGACAGCTTATTAAATGGAAAAAGTAGAAGTTAATTAAAGAAATTTATTTTTTTTTATTTTAAGTAATGTTTTGGTGTTTTGTGTAATCATGTATACATATTTACACAACACTAATTCCTAGTCTTGGGTAGGAAAAAAAAACCAAAACTCTCTCTCCCATAGATTTTCTGTTTCAAAACCCAACTGAATACTCTAATGAAGCACTATGTAAAGTGCTGACACTGCCTCTGTGAATCACTGAGATTTATTTTTTTTTCCATGGATTCCTGAGTCATTGACCATTACAATCACAGCTCAATCGATGTCTTCATTTTCTCCAGTGCATTAACAGAACAAGGACATGACAATGAGGAGATAATACTGCCATTGTGGAAGAGTGGTCTACCAGCTGAATAGTTAGTGATGAAACATTACCAGCATGAACCATCCCTTTTTAGAAAATTTTGAGACTTTATAGTGGCAGTATCTTAAATCTCTGTCATTAGAGCTTGTAAGATGACAGTAACCTTCTGCTCATTTTTTAAATATTCAAGCAGAATCTAAGAGTTAGTTGGCCTCTTCTCTGAACTGATAGTGAAAAAATGTATCCATGTACTTCTCCTTTTCTACTTAAATAAATGCTGACTTCGTTCTTTAGCTATGAACCTCTTTAGCTCCATCCTTCAGAACTTCCAAAACCGACATAGTGGCTTTTTGAACTCGTTGCCTAAGACCTGATACGAATTTAAAAGAATTCAATTTTAAAATTCCTTTTAACATTCTTGCCCTTGAAAATGAAGAAGATCTGAGACACGGGTAGATTTTTATCTTGTCGAGGCCAAGGTATTATCACAACATAAACAAGATAAAGCTGAGCGTGTAAAGTGCTGAAACGATGTTTAAAAGGAAATAGTAATTAACACATTGTATCTTTTCTTTCCATTGCCCTACTTTCTCTTCCTGAAGTATAATTGTTTAACATATACTGCAATCTGTATTTCATATCATAAAGAATATCTCTGTATAAAATTAAAGTAAAAAGAAACAAACAAAAAAAGCTGAAGGTTGCCTCCATAAAAATAAAAAAAGGTTAAAGCTAAGAGTCTTCTATGGCATATAGGGAAATATAGTAACTGAGGATATGGCCTGACTGGTAGGACATGATGGTAAGCTCCTTTTTATAAAAATTTTGGTTTTTTTTCTATAAAGCTGGAGAGACAACAGAAATGTTTCGTGTAGGAATTGCTTTCATAAGTTTCTGCTCATGTGTGTATGTTTGTACGTGTTGCAGGACAGGGATGGGATGACACGTAGTTCTCCCTAGAAGAGCAATGCAAATTGACTTGGCATGCAAGCTTTAAAATTTAAACTGTTGAAGAACTAAAACCACACAAAACTATTTTCAATGTCGAATGTGGAGCTAAAAGGGTTCTGAGCTTGGTCAGAAATTCTAAGGAATGACAGCAAAATTTATTCATACAAAAAAACAGCAACAACACAAGATTTCAAGGACATCAGTCAAATATTCCCTTCGATGCATGTTGTGCTTCCACTTCTATGGCCAGAGAATAATCTCTTCAAACATTATTTTTTTTCTTTTAGAAGGTAGTTAGCCTGTCACATTTGACACTATTTATCTAACGTAGTTGTTAAAAAAAGGAACTCGAAATTACTTCTCACTAAAGATTTGAGTTATAGTAAACATAACTTTCTGCCTTCCATCCTATTTTGTGAGCCTCAAAACCATGTACACTCATACAATGTAATTGAATGAAAGGAATGCAAATATTGCTGTTACCCAAGAGCAAGATAGGTGCCCATGTGTGTATTATGTATGTATATGAATTTATATGCATATATTCGGTAATGTATTAATGTACAGTGTACAACAGAAAACTTAAATTTCTACAGTGCAAAGCATTTTTATAACTATATCAGATGTTATGATTGCAGCGGTCAGCTAGAAACCTTGCTCTTGGTTTATAGGAGCTTATCAAAGTCTAGAATGGCACCTTTTCTAAAATATTGGTGAGCGTAAAGTAGAACAATGAAGTTGGTATGATCATGCTTTCTATGAATCAGAGCATGTTAAAATATTTCTATATGCAATATCTTGTTAATTTTTGATCGGTAAATATACTAAAATAAATAGTTGAAAACAAATGGAGATACGTGACTAAAAATTAAGTTGTGAGGTAAAGAGATGGACTAAGAGAAACGTTGAGGTCTCCAAGTCCATTTTCAGTTACAGTGTTGGACACCATCAGTAGACTGCACAGTGACTGGAGCAGTCATGGCCCAGGATGGTCTGTACAGGTTTGGGAATCCAGCCCTAGACAGGCTTGAGAAGGTTGTTGAACTCTGCTTTTGGTGTCTCCATTGCAGTGTTTAACGTAGAAGTATTATCAGATGTGAACTGCTACTTCTATATGGTAAATGAAAATCATTACTAGTATTAACTGGACTGATTGGCAGTCCATCAATATTTTTAATCATTTTTTGTTCTTCGTTTGTTGACAGACTGTGTCAGGAAAGGTCAGAATCACTGTTCCGAGGTGAATAGTCTCACAATGAAGGGCTGTTGGCCTTTTTTACCTTTTCTTATGCTTTTTATTTCTTTTTATTCCTTGGTGAGCATAGAGATACAATTTATTGTTTTCAGTATGTCGATTTTACCTGATTCTGTATCTTTAATGCACTTAACTCAGTAAATGCATCAAATATCCGGTCCATTTCTGAGTTTTCGACCATGAATGATAGCTAGCAGGTAAAAACTAAGCTAGACTAAAGCGATTACAGCTGCATGGTAGAAAGAGGGTAGCATTCAATAAGGAAAAGTGTTCTTACTATTCCTCCTTCCTTCTTGTGTCTTGCTACATTCTGGGATCACGACGCATCCCTGTTTGCAGCATGACAGTCAGGCTGCACCGAAGTCTAGGAATATACCATACAGAATAACAGGATTTTCATTCTCTATTTAATATGGATTTTGTTACTGTGATCCATATCTGCATCACTGCGATCACCTTAAAAAAAAAATCTGCAAATTCAACCTGGTGGACAGCACAAAGGCTTGCCAAGTTAGCTAGGTGTCTTGCTATGAAAGCCATACTCTGAGGTCTGTGCAGACTTTCTGTGACTCTGGGTAGATTTTAATGCAATAAAATTCCCTCAGACTTAAGGATTTGATTGAGGCAGGTCATCTACCACCACCTGGGAGCCACTTGTGTTAGAAGGCTTTCACTTTAGGGGGCTAGTCGTAGTGTTTGACACTCTTGGTCTGGTACAGTCAAAGATGACTGGACATCTTTTCCGGCACATTGGTTTGCTGGACCCAAGGAAAAGGAAGGAATTTGTGGAGGTAGGGATCTGTATAAAATTTTTATGAAGATTTGGAGGTTCTGGCTTGTTACTGCTGGCTTATCTGCTGATAAGTATATCTTTGTCTGTGTCAGGGTTGCATTTGACTTCGAATCTTTATATTTGAGTTATTTTCAAAAGAAGATAGAAGAATATAATACAGACATCGGAGAATACTGAGAATGCTGAGGAGCTGGGAGAATACATCTCACTGGTACAGTGAGATATATTTAGTTGTATGGGATAAAGTTAGCAGAGGTGTCTGACACAAAGATCTATTAGGCTGTCAGACAGTCTCCCAAGAGAAATGGTGGAATCCCTACTACTGGCAATATTTAGAATTTGATTAGAGAAAGCACTAGAAAATGTGCTGAAAGGAGCAATCATATTTGACAGGAGCTCCTAATAGATGATCTGTTCTTTTCCATCCCTAATTTCTCTAATTGCATGCTTGAACTTAAGGGAATAACAATTTAAAGACTACCTCTAAGTATCTCAATAAGTATTAACCACTTTTTACTGTGTTGCTCATTCTTATATTCACAAATGAGAAGTCCCATCACATTCTACATGTTTGCATTTAATTGTACTTGGCCTTACTGCAATAATTCCGGTACAAAATTGTGCTAGTTCACTCTTCTTACATATATTTTAAAATCAAGAAGAAAATTCTGCATTACCTCTAATCCTTGAGGTTTATACTGCATTTATACATGTATATGCTAAACTGTATTTCCTAGTCTGACAATATCTGTTAGAAAATTAAATGCTACAGTTAAGAAGATGCTGTGAGTAGGTACTTTCGTTTTCATTCCTGCACAGTATTCAGGACCAAGAAGAATTTCCAGGAACATTTTCATTCAAAAGCAGCAGTGCAAGCATTGCTGCATTCACTGTAAGCACCACTTGTGTATGAAGTTTAATTGTTGTCATTAGCAGAAAAAAAACGAGTTCATCTCTTCTGCAACTGTTATCAACTGAACATTTAGTGTCCCTAGTACTAGATTAATTTTCATAGCTTTAAAAATCTAGTTATATTTTTTCAAAGCAAGTTTCATTATGTCAACTCTTCAAAATTTATGTTTGAATCAATTCAATTCAATTAAAGTATATAAATTGATGAGACACTATTCAGGTTGCAACTTCAAAAATTAAATCAGAATTATCATGGAACTGGTGAAATACTATTATCTGTATGGCTTAAAATAACGCCAATTAAGAATTCCCATTGTTATGTCTTCTAAATACTGCTTTATAGTCTTTTATAAGGTAAGAAAAATAAATGTAAGAGTTAAAATGTTTATGTGAAGAATCAAAAATTATGCAAAATGCATAAATTATATAAACAAGATAATTTAACATTCATTGTCCAATTTTTTTCAGGAATATTTTCCTATAAAATTAGATTCTAGGAAATATGTGATAAACTATCTTTGTAACAATCTAGGACATTCGGAATTTCATTCAGCAAGAGATGTAGTCAGTGAAAAAGGTGTGGGGTGTCTGGCAAAGATTAGGATATAAAGATTCCAACATTAAGAATGCCTGAACCCTCATCTAGACTTGCATCAGGATTAATAGATAAATAAATCTTTATTTGCCCTGTGTTTTGAACGCTTTAAACAATTTTGTCTCTAATTCCACTCTGAAGTTCTGTTACTGTTATGTATTACTAATTCATGGAACCCTTAATGGTTAAATATATTTAAATAGAGGATAAAAATGGATCAAAACTAATGGGATTGCACATAGAATTAGCCTATGTATTTTCTTTTCTTTTCTTGACATAGAAAATATGAGGCTATTTTTGTGGAGCATTTTTATTTTAATGCTGCTGTAAAATTGGACAGATCTCCTAGCTGTTAATCATGATGACTCCTACAAGTCTTTTCCTGAGGGAATTCTGTAAATTCAGAGACACGTGCAGTTTATAGAATTTGAGGATGTACTTACTGGAGCACATTATCTTGCATTTGGCCAAGTTGTATTTAATCTGCCTACTTCCAGCATTCATAATACATGAGAGTAAAATTTGATTTAAAATGAAATGCAATTCAAGGCCCTGTAAAGCACCTATCAAAGCATTTCTGCTTTTTGCTAGTACCTAAGCATTTACTTGCACATTTGCAAGCTCTAACAATCTTGTGGTCCAGTTTTCAAGTGCTGGAAAATAAAAAGGAGAATTCCTTGGAATTTGCAACCATTCAAGACCTGGAAATTTTATTTCCTGGATTATTACAAAGCTTATTTAAGGTTGAAATTATTTACTTTTAAGGCATTGTGTCTAGGAAGCCAAGCCATTGTGAAATGCTTTAAACCATCAATAAGTTGCTAAAAACAGAAGAGTTGCCAGTCTATAATAGATACTTGTAATGATTTCTGTACCTACAATACAAAAAGCCTTACTGCTCCATGGACAGATTTTATGTCAGCTCCATCTATCGATTATACAGCTGGGGAAGCATCAGGATGCGCAAGAAGCTCACCATCTGCTTTGCTTGAAATTTTGGAAAGAGAAGTATTAGATATGATAAAGAGATTAAAACTAATGGTGGGTGTATTACAGCCCATCCTCCCTTGGCAGCCGAAGGCTGCTTTCTACTCTATTCATTTCAGTTCACAGGAAAAATAAATCTTTCATTTAAATGCCATTTATGTGATATATTGTCACCAGTGCAACTTGCTACTGTAATATATTATCACTCAAGTACTATGTAAAGCAGTGCAAGTCATCAGTAAAAATAACAATTAAAAAATCCTTTCTTCAGGGATCTCAGAATCATAGACAAGTGCAAAAATGCAACTTATTGCAGATACACAAAGAAGATAGCTTTCATCTCCGCTTGCTGCTTATTACTAAAATTAGTCATTTTATTGATATTGGAAGAAAGAGATGTTTCTGCGAGACATTCCTCTGCAATAGGAACTGAGTAAAGGATTGACACTGAGGTTAGGATGCTATTCCATAAGGAGAGGCAATATGAAAAAAAGCACAAGTAAAATGGGAGAGGAAATGGTTTCAGTGTTGATGGTGGCAAGGTTACGGAACAGGGAAAGCGGAACAAGTTAAATGGATATAAGCAGCAGCTGGTGATACAGAGCTTTGACACATGAGTTAGAAGTTTTAATGTGACTTCATGAGCATAGGAGAGCTAAGAAAAGGATTTGAAGAAATAAAGATGTTAGTCAGACGAATGTTGTAGTATAATAACTGCAGCAGCATATTATGCTGTAGGCTACAGTCTTGCAAATATGGAAGGAGTAAGAAAAGTCTCATTTCAATTCGATTTTCTTTTACGTTTTCATTCAGTTCTGATTTTCTTTTTCAGAACACCAAAATGTATTTTAAGTGTTGTTCATTCATTTTGCGTTTAGCTGAAAAATTGCAGAAAAAAAGCGGAAGAAAAAAAAGAAACCTACATTTAGGAAAGTACAAGAGTACACAGCAATTTCTTGATGTGTCTGAGACTCTGTTTTACTGTGGCTGCTTTGGCACTGCACAGCTATTTGCTTCTGTGGCTTATGCCCTATCTTTATCTTGCATACAATTAATTTTAGTACTTCTGGGTAGTAAACTTGTTTAGTTTGACTCATTCTTATTACCATAATCGTGCAACATGTGGTTTAGTTAAACCATTGAAATATGAGGAATAGCTCATTTATGTTCTCTCCTTTTAATTTGTAAAATCTCCGTGACTGTGAGTATACCAGAACTTCAGTTATATTTCCATGACTACATGAAAAATGTTCACCTTATAGCAATTCAGTTATAAAGGTATTTCCCATTGCTGGTATGTGAAGAATAAGACTGATTTCGTTAAGAGGTTGAACGTGTTCAGATTACTTCATTGCCTCTGGCAAGCACACCTACTCTGGGTTGTCTCAGCACTGTAGACTCAGTTCATACATTACATTTATGAAGTCCGTAACATAGAGCTCTGAATTTTCAATTGATTAGTATTCCCATTTTAATATCAGCATTATTTTTATAATTATTACTACTATTTATCATTTTGATGGACATCATGCCACTCTACTTGTCTTTGAGTTCATCTTCAAAACGCTTGGTAGATCCCACTAGTGCAGGGAATGTATTTCATCTTCAACAAACTGGTAATACCTAGTTTCTCTTTTTTCTGACACCGGAGGTGTAGCTGAAGAATCCAAGTCCAGCTATGATAGCAGGCATACATACTTATGGAATAATTTAGTCAGAATTTAAGTTTCTAAGCATAAAATACGATTCTGGTAATCCGTGCTCAGCAACAGACGAACTTCCCAGGTACTTCAGTGAGATTCATCTGCTCTGAGTGCAGGTTTTCAACACTGAATAATCCAAATCTAAAGTAATTACAGTTTTTACCCTTCTTTATAGTAGGTAGAGAGAAATTGCCATTTGTCTAAATTACATAAAATTAATATATTGAGGTGTGTTCCTCTACATCTACTCTGAGCTGCCCCCACCTTAGAACGACTTGGGGACTGAGCACCAAACTCATGAGCGTGACAGTGATGGAAGGCAAGTCCTTCCCCTTACAGCACTCTAGAGAGGCTCAACCAGCGCAGCACTCACGAATCATTGTGAACACACCGCGACGGTACTATCTGCCACTTTTTTAAAAAGAACAAGTAGAGAAGGAAGTGGCAGTAGTACAGGTCCAAGTAGAATAGCAGTGATCTGTTTTAACTTTGGTTAAAATTGTCATTTCTCTGTGACATGATTCAACCACCTTAAATGCTCTTTGCAGGAAAATTTTAAGATTCATTCAGACAAACAGGCAGTATGGCTAGCCAAGGGCCTGCGTCATACATCAGGAAGAGAAGGCTTCCCAGATGTATTTCTCTATTTTCTCTCCAGCATTTCATATACAGTAAAAGGAATGGGATTTAAGATTTCCCATAGTTGTTAGCATTTCCTGGCTTGTAGGTGTGTAGTCAGTTGGATGCCAGGTTATCTAACCCAAGATCTTCTCTGAAGAGAGTGCCGTCTGTTTGAGATGCTATTATGACGTGCCCACCCATTGCCATGCACCATTCATAGCATTCTAATGGCATTCTGGGTCTCCGGTCTCTCCAAAATTAATCTTAGCAGCTCTGATTTTTACAAGCTCAGCTTTCTCTGTGTAATAAATTCCTTCAAACAATGAACTAACTTACCTACCTAAAGGTTAGGTATCTAAATCTGACACATCTGTTCCGGGCTCCCTTTACAGTCATTGGAAAGAAAGTTCTTATTTAGAGAGCAGTTCAGCTTGTCTTCAAATAGGTGTCAATGTATGTGGGATGAATTACCCTCTAAAAATGTTTTATTTCTACACTGTGATTCTTGTGGGAATCTACTGCTAGATTACTGGTAGACGACTAGCTTTTAGCCTTTTAAGCTAAGGTGATATGGACGTGTGAGAAAATATGGATGTGGCCAAGTCACAACAGAAAAGAGAGTGAGACAGCATTTGTAGATTTATAGAAGCAAGGAGAAGAAAAGAGTGGAAACTATGCAAAGGCCCCTTTACTGGGAAACAACTGGTTTTACTTAGAGTTACAATTAGATGTTGATTTTTATACCCTCACCTTCTTTGAGGTACAGTACAAATTTTTGTCTACTGCTGGGTGCAGCTACTAAGAAGGGCTACCCGGGTTCTCTGGCTGCAGACATTTTTCTTGTTCACATATTTGCCAAGTGAAGTGCAGCGTTGCATAACTCACTTTACTTTGACTTATTGTTGTTTGTGGTTTGCTTGGGTTTTTTTTTTTAAAAAAAAAGCATAGATATTTTTCAGTTTACTACTTTAGAAAGATTTGGGCTATCTTCCATAAAAAACTAATTACTTTTTACTTCCTTACAATCTATTTTATCATGTATTACCAGGACATACCTAAAATACTGTGAGTAGGGCAGTTTTCATTAGAAGTATTAGAGTTATTTTCCTTCTTGGTTTCCCAGAGCTGAAACCTACCATTTTTCAGAGCATGCTGTGAAAATCCTATTTTCTAAGGCTATTCAGAGAAGAGCTGATTTAAACTTGGTGCATTTGAGTGTGGGCTGTTATTGTTTGAAACAGGGTTTTAACATTAAGTAGGAAATTCTTGTTTAAAGAGATTGGCTTGTGTTAGGTTATGATACCCCTATTAGTGATAATACTTAGTATTTTGTTTGTATTTCTAATATTTGTTTCAGCATCTGAGACTTGGAGAGGATTTGAGTAAATCTAAATAAATAAAATAAACCTTTCTCAATGTTCTTGGGAGCACCGTTCTCATCACAGACAGAGAGAGAGAGAGATGTGAATTTGAATGTCCTCAGACTCATAGCTTCTGGATCTTAACAGGGTCTACATGGGAGATGGGCGTCTCACCTCTTAAAATGTGTATGCAAGAAATACTTTCAAACATTAAAGCTGTATTTTCTGGGGAGCTGAAGGATAAAGAGAAGGAAAATGCTTAGTGAATTTGAGGCACTTTAAGGATGTAAAAGGAACTACCTTGGATGTCAATTCTAGATGCCTAAAGGCTTCTCTGGGACAAGGGTGTCTGGGTGTGATACACCATATTGAACTTTGAAAAAATGCTAGTATGTACCTTTCATAAATAGTTCACCTGTACGATGAGAAGGTAATTCTCATACATATTGACAAATAACAGAACACTATCCAGAAAATACTTTTTCTTCGTTAAAGATACATTGGGCTTTTTTTATTTTTTATTCTGGCTTTGTTTTCCAACCATTCCACTTGAACCATTTGCACTGTATTGACCTGCTCTTAGCCTTTAGGGAGGCTGTTAAAATCTGTAACGTGAACCCACAGAAGTGTCAAATATTAACAAGTGTTCTCTGCCCTGCTGGTGCTGAACGTTGATCCACCTCAGGCGTCAAGAAACCGAGAGCGCTCATTTGTAATTGTTGCCTTTCCCATTCTCTCCTATGGTGGGTAAGCACGCTGAAATGTCTTTCCTCTAGCTATTCAGCTTTGTACAGGAACTTGCATCACCCTCATCTTCACAGTAGCAGCATCCCGCTCAGTGGCATACTAGTTGATGTGACTAAGATCTGTCTCCTGTGGTTCATTGTTTCTCTCATCCTGTTGCCAGGATAGACTGGTGGAACCGTGCTCTGCCCTCCCTGAGAGAGAAATGGGAACAACCACCAGGAAAAACACAAAATCAAGGGATTCTGTATCCTCCCCCCAACAGGCTGAAGGCAGTGACTTTAAAGGAGAGGAGTGAATAGCAGCAAGTCTGTGCTTGAGGTGGCAGGTGAAACCCCCCCCCCCCTCCTTGCCCAGGCCACCTTCCCAGGAGCTTCTGGACAACAGGTATGAGGCGCTGGATGTGGAAGGTCAGTCAATGGATCATGATGTGGGTGACAGTCCATCTTCACCAAAGGTGCTGCCAAGGTCAGAAAGGCCTACCCCACTTATCATGACCACCTCCACAAGGAAGAAAAGATGGGTTACAGTTGTAGGTGACTCCCTTCTGAGGGGAACAGAGGGTCCAGTATGCCAGGCAGACCCTCCTCTTGGGGAAGTCTGCTGCCTCCCTGGGGCCCAGGTTAAGGACATCACTTGGAAACTTCCTAGTCTTGTATGGCCCTCGGACTGTTACCCATTGCTGCTCTTCTACGTGGATGGCAATGAAGCTGCAACATGTAGTCCAAGGGGAATCAAAAGAGACTTCAGGGCTTTGGGACGGCTGGTAAGGGAATCTGTAGCTCATGTTATTTTTTCGTCTCTCCTCCCAGTTGCAGGCAGCGACACTGGAAGAAACAGACAGGCCCCATATTAATACATTGCTTCATGGCTGGTGTCACTAGCACAGTTTGGGTTTTTCCATAATGAGATGGCCTACACGGCACCAGGCTTGCTGGCGTCAGATGGGGTTCATCTTTCTGAAAGGGACAAGAGGGTCTTTGTTCACAAGCTAGCAGGGCTCATTGACAGAGCTTTAAACTAGGCTTGAGCAGGGAGGGGGGCAATATCAGGCTTGCCTGTGACAAGCTGTGGGACGACAGGCAACAGTTAGAGGGACAGGGTGCTAGGAAGGGCCTGCAGCCTGTTGCTCTGAGATGTGCTGGCTACACCGCAGCNTAAGGGGTGTTCCTCTAAGAAGGTGAGATTGCTGAAAGCCCGGCTGGTGTGCCTCTACATCAACGCAGGCAGCACGGGCAACAGACAGGAGTAGCTGAACTTGGCAAGGGACGCAAAGAATAATAATAAGGGCTTCTACAGCTATGTCAGCCAGAAAAGGAAGGTCAAAGAAAGCGTACCCCCCATGATGAGCGAGACTGGCAAACTTAGAAAAAGCTGAGGTATTCAACAACTTTTTCCCTGGCAACCTCTCTCCCCACACCTCTTGAGTGGCTGGACTGCAAGGCAGGGACTGGGGGAGCACAGTCCCTCCCACTGGAAGAGACAATGAGGTTCATGACCACTTGAGGAACCTGAACATACAGAAGTCTATG
>VYZM01017436.1:8226-21698 GCA_013398915.1 Dromas ardeola | reverse complement strand
GAAACACCAGTGAAATACCCCAAAGGAATTAAGGGGTGTTCCTCTAAGAAGGTGAGATTGCTGAAAGCCCGGCTGGTGTGCCTCTACATCAACGCAGGCAGCACGGGCAACAGACAGGAGGAGCTGAACTTGGCAAGGGACGCAAAGAATAATAATAAGGGCTTCTACAGCTATGTCAGCCAGAAAAGGAAGGTCAAAGAAAGCGTACCCCCCATGATGAGAGAGACTGGCAAACTTAGAAAAAGCTGAGGTATTCAACAACTTTTTCCCTGGCAACCTCTCTCCCCACACCTCTTGAGTGGCTGGACTGCAAGGCAGGGACTGGGGGAGCACAGTCCCTCCCACTGGAAGAGACAATGAGGTTCATGACCACTTGAGGAACCTGAACATACAGAAGTCTATGGGACCTGATGAGAAGCATTTCAGAGTCATAAGGGGATTGGCTGATGTAGTTGCCAAGCCAAGCTCCATGATATTTGAAATGTCATGGCAGTCAGGTGAAGTCCCTGGTGACTGCAAAAAGGGAAACATTACATCCATTTTTCAAAAGGGTGGAAAAGAGGACCCTGGGAACTACCAGCCTGTCAGCCTCACCTCTGTGCCTGGGAAAATCATGGAACAGATCCTCCTAGAAGCTATGCTAAGGCACATGGAGGTGATTTGAGACAGCCAGCATGGCTTCACCAAGGGCAAGTCCTGCACCTCCATCAGTGGACAAGGGAAGAGCTACAGATGTCGTCTGTCTGGACTTCTGTAAGGCCTTTGACACGGTCCCTCACAACATCCTTCTCTCTAAATTGGAGAGGTATGGATTTGATGGGTGGACTGTTTGGCGGATGAGGAATTGGTTGGATGGTTGCGTCCAGAGGGTAATGGTGAACAGCTCAATGTCCAGATGGAGATCAGTGAAGAGTGCTGTCCCTCAGGGGTCTGTAGTGGGACCACTACTGTTCAGTATTTTCATCTATAACATAGACAGTGGGATCGAGTGCACCCTAAGCAAGTTTGCAGATGACACCAAGTTGAGTGGTGCAGTTGACACACCTGAGAAACAGGATGCCATCCAGAGGGACCTGGACAGGCATGAGAAGTGGGCCCATGTGAACCTCATGAGGTTCAACAAGGCCAAGCGCAAGGTCCAGCACCTGGATTGGGGCAACTCCCAGTATCAGTACAGGCTGGGGGATGAAGGGATTGAGGGCAGCCTTGCCAAGAAGGACTTGGGGGTACTAGTGGATGAAAACCTGGACATGAGCCAAGAATGTGCACTCACAGCCTGGAAAGCCAACCGTATCCTGGGCTGCATCAAAAGAAGCACGGCCAGTAGGTCAAAGAGGTGATTCTGCCCCTCTACTCTGCTCTGGTGGGACCCTACCAGGAGCACTGCATCCAGTTCTGGAGCCCTCAGCACAGGAAAGACATGGACCCGTTGGAGCAGGTCCAGAGGAGGGCCACAAAAATGTTCAGAGGAATGGAACACCTCTCCTATGAGGACAGGCTGAGAGAGTTGGGGTTGTTCAGCCTGGAGAAGAGAAGGCTCTGGGGAGACCTTATTGTGGCCTCTCAGTACTTAAAGGGGGCCTACAGGAAAGATGGCGACAAACATTTTAGCAGGGCCTGTTGCAACAGGGCAAGGGGTAATGGCTTTAAACTAAAAGAGGGAAGATTTCAACTAGAAAGAAGGAAGAAATGTTTTACAGGGAGGGTGGTGAGACACTGGAACAGGTTGCCCAGGGAGGTGGTAGATGCCCCATCCCTGGAAAGATTCAAGGCCAGGATGGACGGGGCTCTAAGCAACCTGATCTAGTTGAAGATGTCCCTGATCATTGCAGGGAGGTTGGACTAGATGACCTTTAAAGGTCCCTTGCAACCCAAACTATTCTATGATTCTGTTTAACTAAAAATATTGAGTGCTAAAACTCATAGAGGAAAAAAAGAAGTCTTTCCTTACAGCATTTCTTGCCTACGCTGTTGTCCTGTCGTATGAAAAGAGCATATCAAAAGTCATCCCCTAGGTTGTCTCTTTATTTATTGTCTCACTCCTGAGCACTCTTTGGTTCAGAGGCAGCTACAATGGATCATAATTGCCCATGGCTCCCTCAGTGGAAGATTCAGGCATTAGATGAGCTGAACACCTTCTGAAGTTGCTTGTGTCTCTCTAGCTTATGTAGACTGAGCATTTGTCTAAGCCTTCCAGTTAGGACCCTTAAGTTAGGTGGGAGGAACCTGTACTAAAGTGTTCATTAACTTGTCACAGAAAAGCATGCCTTTAAAAAGAGTGGAATGATCAATGAAGGAAAAGGTGCTTACTGTAAGTTATTTACAAAAATCATAACCCATTATTTCCTTCACAAACATGTAGAGATATTGTTTCTGAGAGGTTGTTTGGTTTTTTGTGTTTTTTTTATTAGACTGAATATCATGATCTTATCACAGTAACACTCTTAATAATGTTGTACAGTCAATACATTTATTCATTTCACCTATAGGTATTTATGGAACCATTCATATAACAAATTGCTGGGAAATTATTGTTTTCATTGTCATTCATCAGTATTCTACATAGATCCCACTGAAGCACTGTAGTTTGGACAATACACCAGTTTATCAATGAATGAGCCCAGTTTTTAAATGAGTAACTGATTTCTGTACCCTTGCAATGTACACGTTGTTCTTCACAATTCACAATTCTCATCAGTAGGCTGCGTGTTTTACTTAATACTGGGCAAACATATGTATATGTTGATGCAAGTTACTTTTACAGCTTGATAATACGCTTTGATTTATTGCTCTTCTAAGCTGTCGTGTTCTGTTTTTCCCTTAGGGATACGATGATGGCTATGGGGGTGAATATGATGATCCAAGCTATGAGGCATATGATAACAGTTATGCCACCCAAACACAAAGGTAAGCATTTGTACTTTTACATTAATTTTGCAAAGAATACTTTTTTTCTCGTAGCTGTTCATGTAAATTTACTGTTTTATTTTCCAGATTAAATTCTACAAAATCTCACAGTATTTTAAAAAACTGTCAAAAAGTTGTAATGGCAGTCAGAGTTTATAGACCGAATTATTCAGATGAAGCAAAAATGTAAGCAGCTATGCTTTTAAAATTGGTGCAAATTAAGTGTTGTTTTGTTTTTTTTTTTAAAAAGAAAGTGATGACATCATTTTCCTATCTGATGTCATTCTGAATTTGTTTATGGGGGTTTTTTTCCTTTACTGGTGCAAAGTTGTGAAGGGCATCTCATAATTATGGCTTTTACAATGTTTTGGGTGAAACCAGAAGGAAATGAAAAAAAAGGTTATGATGGTAAATACCTGCCAGTGGTTGGCATCCATCATCAAGGTAAACTACGGAAGGGGAATGCACACCTGAAGTATGAAAACTATCAGTTTTCAGCCAGTTATTTTCTCAGCAACTCTCAGAATTGGTAAAAGCAACCAAGTTTGGAAATTTATTTTATGTCCTCACTGTGTGTGATAATGGGGAAAATTACATTCACATCTTTTATGATTTGTGTCATTAGAACGAGGCAACAAAAATGATCGCTTTTTATATACACATACACCATATGGACTCATATATTAATTTAACAGTTGGTTCATGTTTATTAAATATGGAATGACATCTTTTTCACAGATAAGCCGAAGGATAAAGGGATGCTTCAGCAAATCATTCAGAAAATGTTCTTATGGGTTGCTAAGAGTACATGTAAGATTGTGGAAAAGCAAATGAAATTTTAACAAGAAAAGACATAGATTTTAACTAAGTTAGTGTGATTCTCACTGGGCAAGAAAGTGATGTATATGTACAGATTTCTGCACTCTAAAGACCAGAGGACCTTAAATTTGCTTTTTCTTTAACCATCTTTTTTGTTGAATGCTTTGCTGGTGACAATGCCTGTCAGAATTACGTTCAGCTCCAGAACTGCCGTAGTGACTGGCACTTGAGCTTATAAAAAAAAATACTTTGTAAGTATTTTTATAACCAGCGAAGAATATTTAAAGGGATTTGTCACACCTAAATGTGAACCCCATCAAGTGTACTTTAACTGCACTTTTAAGTAATTATACGTTACTGGCTGCACCCATCATGTCATTGTGTAGGTAGATATTCTTGTTGTCAAATGTACTCCAACTTTTTTGAAAAGAATTCAGCCCATCTTCTGCTATAATAGTGAATTGTCACAGTAGATATTGCCACCCGTGTAAAAATAATAATTAGTTGGAAATCTCTCTGCTGTGACATTGCTTGGTATCATCTGAATTAACCTGTAATTTCTTTGCAAGTTGATGTCTCGGGCAACTATATGACAACTATATCAAGTTTATGAGGAGTGTATTATAATAAAGCTAGAACTGGCAGTGATAATTTGACTCAAGAAAGGAAACTTATAGAGAGTCACATAATTTTGTCAATTAAACAGCTATGAAGTTTCGTCATCAGATATGTTTTCTTTAAACGTGAGCTACCTGCAGCATACCTAATCTATTTAAAATCTGCAACTAAAACATTTCCTTTTGTAATATATGGCAGGTCATGAAGTCATACTTACCCGTGTTGAGTGGCACTGAATGTCAGAAGTAGTCTATTGATTTCAAAGAGAGCACTTTTGGAACTATGCACTATTTATTTCAAAGATTTACAGAACAAATGTACCATTAGATATGTGGTTTGGATTTCTGTACCTTATTGGCCATTTAGCTTCACAGAAATGCCTCCCTAATGAGACAACAAAAAAGTATGACCAAAATATTTTGTTAGGTGTATATACCACAAAGTTCTCTCCCGATCTCAGATCTTGTTATTAGTATACTCCAATCATGTAAGCAAGACATATCATGCACACACCTAACAAAGAAGATAAGTTGTACTGCTTCAGAGTACTTATTCCTCACATCCAGTGTGTGATCTACAGGGAAAAAAAATCAACAAAAACTAGCAGATAATGTCTGTGCTCAGACAGAAAAATATAATTACTCCCTCTGCAGGGATTGACTGAAATTCTAATCCATGAGATGAGAAAAAATTTTAGTCAGTGGCTTAAGGCAGAGCTCCAAGATTCTGTTCATGTTAAGGGCAGAGTTTCCACTTGCTTTTTATGGCTTATTAAGGAATCAATATGGAAATTCTTAGAGAGGGTACGAACTCTTGTCTGACTGCCTCACCACACATGTTCACCAAGCCTTACTCTCATCATTGCTTCACATTGAAGAATGTGTTGGGGGGGAAGGATGGGATGGGAATGTGGGTGGACGGGATGGAATGGATGGACTGAATGCAAGCTGAGTTCAGCGTGCTTTAGAGCAGAGCACACACTAAGTTGTGCCTTGTTCTCCTACTCACTCAATGCACAGAGTGAAAACAGTGCTTGGGTAGCCTTCCACCACCACCCCTGTTACCTATACCCTTGACTTCTGGACTTATATCTACTTCCCATTTGCTCACCAGAGGCTTTCTGAGCATATATATTCCTTCTGGGGACCTTTAGTCCTCATTGACCAAGAGGTCTGATTTAAACTTTTTATAAATTAGGGTCTGCCAACAGCAGAGAAAATGAGCATGCTGTCAACGTACACCACTGTGCTGCAGCACAGGATTATGATTTAGTAGAAGGAGCACCAAAAATACCCAGTCCCAGGAACATACAGATGCAAATGGAGATAAACGCAGTCCTTCTGTGCACAATTATCTGAAGACCTGTACTAAAGGTCAGGGATAGCAATATATTTTGTATAGGTACTTCTCTAATGAACTCTGCCACTGCCTCCCTTCCCAACAAAGATCTCTGTCCATCATGACAGCAGTCTGATTTTTAGACTGAAAATAGGGGGATGAGGTCGCTTGTGGAAGAGACCATGACAGAGTCTCGGGATCGGACTTGAATGAAACCCACAATAAGTCTGCGTGGCTGAATGAGCTAAGAGGCACCTCAAGAGCACTTTGGAATGGACACAATAATCGAAGAAAGAACAGCAGGACCCTCACTATGGTAAGTGCCACCTATAAGTTACTGTGTTGGGGAGACTTACTTTAGGAAGGAGGGAATAAACAGTTATTGCTGCAGTCTATATTGCATGTTGTATTTCTTCCTTTAACGAACAGAAGCTGTATTTCTAAAGCTACCTTTTTTCCTTCTCACCTTGCTGTCCCGTAATGACTACCCAGAACACAAGGTGGAACCTCAGGACAAAGATTTAAAGGAACAATTGGCTGCCCTTCCCAAATGTGTATATAATCATTATTTGCAAGATTACATAAAAGCTACAGGTTTAGCAAGGCATTTAGAAATCCTGCTCATTTTAGGAATTTGTTCATACTGATGTCAAAATATAGTTTTTAAGGTTATTAGAATGAAAGAATTGTCTGATGCCAAAGAGAACAAGGAGACAACCCCAGTGGGCAGGGGAAGACATCAGATCTGACATACTTCCCATAGGCCATGTTGCACTGCACTTCAAAATTGTTGATGAAACCTCTTTTTCCTCTCTTTTCCTCTCCCTTCCATTCCAGTGTCAAGATGGCTTTCAGTGATAAGTACCTCTGCCTGCCCAGACACACCGAGAGATATTCTATAGTTGTTAAGTTTATACACTACTCCCTAGGCACCTGAAAGGCAGGCAGAGAACACTCAAACCCTTTCTGCCAGCTAGATTTACCTCCTGAGCCTCTAGTCTGACAACTTTGGTTAAAAATACAAATCCTAGACATGCTATTCAGAAGTAAAAATCCCTTTCTGAATATGATTGCCATCCTTGCTCCTTCCTGTTGCCTGTTCACATGTATCAATGGTGAGGCGCAGAAGGGAGTTAAGGGAAATAATTCTTTCTGATGTTCTCAAACAGCAGTGTCTCCTCTCAGCAACCAGTTAATATCTATCTAAGTTTTCCACTCCCCTTGCACTTGGTACTTAAAAACTTGTAAGAATTCTATTCTGGTTGTCTAACAAAATTCTGTTATTACACAAAATTACTCTCACTGCACAGGTGTTTAGCTAGACGTAACCCTCACCTGTCAGCCATTTTATCAGATGCTGCCCAATTTCCATTGCTGAGGCAGATGTCATTCCTGTGCAGGCCTGTAAAGGTATGCTGCTTGTCCACTTTTTGGATGATTCTTAGAAGTCGAAGCACAGTGATATTCTCAATGGCCTCTTACCTTCAAACTGTATTGGAACATGTGGTTCCAACCATTCTTCCTATCCATTCCCACTCAGATATTGATTTAAAGAAATAAATACAATTTTTACGGGGCAACAAGCAAGCTCATAAAAAGAAACTCAAAAATGGTAGAAGTATCAATTTCCAACTTAGCTGTAACACAGAAGATGTAGGAGAATCCTATTAGTTTTCAAAATATAATACACTTTTTGATTTTCTCAGCAAGAACTTTTAATTCTATTGAACCACCACAACTGTCCAGGATTCATGGACTGAGAACACTAGATCACCAGGAGAAAAGGATGAACAGTTTTGTGAGAGGATCTGCAAGATCTGCCTCTTTGGTTACTCAGAGGTCGGTAGGGAATCAGACTGTACCACATGCAAAGTGTGGCCAAACTCCTCAGCCAAGACCAACAGAATAATTTTGTGGAAGTGGATCAGTTGCTGATGAATCAGCTGAGAACCCTGATGGCCAGCAGAGCCATCTTCAGCTCTGCTACCACATCTATAGTCATCTCCACTCATCTCCACTGATCTTTGTGTCTCTGCCAGCACCAGCAGTTTAATTTCAAAGGTACCATGTCTCACAGACAAAAGAGATACTAAGGAAATCTGGGACTGACTGGCCAGTCATGGGACAAGCTAGGAAGGGTATGTTCTGTTTAATCCACTTCTGCATAACTTATCCAACCATGTGCAGTGTAAACAATGGTGCCTGACAGGGAAAAGCAAAGGAAGTCAGTGATTGTCTGTTGAAGCTTAAAATGTGGAGTTTATGTAATTTCCCTGTTCCACAGCACGGGGCATGAACACTCACACATCAAACAGTTCTGGCTTTTGTGAACAGGTAGTTGGTATATTGGCAACGGCTTCCAGGGCTGCTTGGCTGGCTCATTCTTCTGTCTTTTGTTCTGTCTGGCTTTTGTTAAAAACATAGTTCAGATGCAAAACGAGTTGCTGAGTGGGTGCTTACTAAAGAAAGAAGAGTCTGTGACTCCCATCCTAGGCTGGAAATAGACTTGCAAATATCAGAAAACCTGTAACATACTGACAAGAAGAATAAATAATTCAGTGATAAAAGATAGATTAAAATAGTGCAAAACATTACTGTTACAGATGTCATCCCACAGTGGCACAGGCCTTCTCGTGGCATATCTCCATCTATGCTGTGACTGCAAGAGGACATAGGTAAAGGGCATTTCTCTTGCCTGCCTGGACCCAGCCTCACTAGAGACAGTAGCCCAATTTTAGGGCCTTGAAGCAATTCCTGCAAAATATTGACTATTAATCTTGCAAATATTTTATGTAATGCTATAGGCAACAGTCCTCTGGACACACATTCCATGCTGGTATGCAGATAGTTTTGGGAAAATATTTAGTCTGTCAGATGCACACTGCAAACCCATCCTGCATCTGCTAAGCAAACAAGTTCCGTTTCTGATGCAGAAATGCATGTTATAGGTCATGTCACCTCTGAACTTTCTCTCTAAGAAGTTAATGGTGATACAGAATCTAAATCTTAACATAAAGATATCATTGATACGTCTGAAATAAATTCTAAGTTTTTACATGATCTAAAGACTTGCACAGATTGAGTTAGATAACTGCCAAAATGACATTATCTTAGAGGACTGAAGAAGAGGGAAAGGAAAGGTGCAGTATCAGAGAATTTCAAGTTGACTGGCGTAGCTTTCATATAACTCAATTATATTTAATTCAAAAGCTATAATTATGTGTGGTTCATACCTATAGCTGTGCTGTCATGTGCAAAGTCCCATTTGGCTTCTGTTTCTCAGTGCTAGTAACAAAAATATAATGAGAAAAACATGTTTCAGGGAATATATGCTGCCTATGTCCTCTTTGCTGCTGTGGCAGATAGTTGCTGTGGCTGTATCAGTGTAGTAGTATCCGAGTAACCATATGTTCAAAGCAATATCTATCAATTCAACATGTAGTAGGCTCTGCAATTCTGATTCATGTTCTTATAATGACTCAGACCCACTGAAAATTTCAAGAGCACATTCAACCATTGAGAATGAATATATGACAAGTCGTTGACTTTGAAAAGAAACTTTGTTCTCCCAGTTATTCTTGTTTCTATTGTTAAGTTCATGCTATCTACTGTATAGCTTGTGTTTACAGCTCTTTTTTCTGTGTGGGCTGCTGGTACAGGGGATTTAGGGATCACTTACTTATTTCTGATCTATATGCAGGAATATAACATGGACCACAGTTCAGCCCATGTCACTTATGTGGCTTAAGGTACAATTGCTTCAGTGCAGAGACATGCTGAAAAATTATTTAGGAAGTAAAGCAAAGAATATTTTATCCAGCTGAATCTCCAGGAATTATTTACATCAGCAGTGTATATTTGCCTGAGCTCCAGTTCATCCTGCTTACCCTTGCCTGACCTCCAGATATCAAGACTTTGTATGTACATCTATTGCCAAAGATGATTTTTTCACAAATAGGTGAGTGAAATAACACTTTCAGACTAGTACACTTGTGAAGACAGTCTTTACAAAGCAGTGCATAGTTCTGCTGGACGTACATGTTCATTGACGGACCTACCCAATGGACTATTCTTCTCTCCCAGCTCCTTTTGAATTCAACAAAAAATTATGGCCCTAGGTTTCCGTAAGAGAAATTTAGTATTAACATCAGGAGAGGGTGAAGAATAGTAAGACAGGCCTAGAGTGCTCGGTAGTCTCCATCACCATAGCTTTTAAAACCACGATAGATAAATTTCAGTAAAGAATCATGTAAATAAATTCATGTGCTTATAGGTAGATGAAATGATCTAGGTGACATCTTGAGGTCCCTTCTAGCTCTATTTTCTGTTACCTTTTCCCCTTTTTGTTCATGCATAACTAGGTTTACTTCAAGATAACAACACAGGATAATCTAATTGGACTAAGGAAGCTCTTTTGTTATAAATAAAAATAAAATAACCCCATTTTCTAACCCCATTTTGATTTGTGGTGTTTTTATGACTGATAGAAATCATTTTAGGAACAATTAAAGTAAATCTGATGTTTCAAGCACTAAAAAAATAAATGTGTTTTTAATAGAGTAGGATACTGACTGTTGTATTAAATTACAGTAAGTAATTCCAGTCCATTCCTTGAGGATGATCTCATAATAAAGATATCAGATCTTAATTTTTCACAAGCAGTATTTTCATCTAGATACACAAATGTACACAAACTGAAGACATCTCATAATATAGCACAATGCAACACTGGATGGACTTTCTGATTTAGACTGTCTCCTTACCTTTGCTGAAAAGGGGCAAAATTCATTAGGGGGAAAAGAAATCTTAGATACAAAAGTATCAAGAGACTAAAGAGTTATATTAGTTTTATTTGCCACTACAAAAGAAATTAATATCATGGCCAACTCATGTAAAGCATAAACATTCTTACATGCTCCTTTTAGTTTCAAGTACTGACATAGACTTCATACAACAGTGCCAGAGTACATGCAACAACAGTTAGTGCAAATTACAACATAAAACCTGTTTTGTCAGTCTTCTCACTGACACCTGTAGTCAGTCATGAGAAGATTAAAGAAGTCTGCCACGATTCTGCAAGACTGAATTGCTCAAACCTTCTGCTGTGGAACTAAGGGACAGATAGAAGCAGCATTCAGATTGTTCATAGCTTTTACTGATGTGATAGCTGTCTTGGAGCCACCCATTTTAGAGGCCACCGTTGTCCTTGTATGCGATGTAACAGCATTAATTCATTAGCATCACTGTAAAGTCTAGAAATCCAAGTAGATGATCATCATGTTACTGTGCTATTGTGCTGTGTTTACGACTGAAAAGCTTATGCATTCTTCAAAGATCTTTGCGTAAAAATTCCTGAAATCTTCTACCTGCATGACAGAAATGACTCTTATATTCCACTTTGCACAGAACTTTTTTTGATAAATTTTTGAAAACTTCTCAAAATCTAATTAGAACAGTTACTTCAGAAAAACATTGCCAGTAACAACTGGCTGTTGTACAGTAGGTAAGCTCTGATCCCTGTTTCTGGATTCAGTCTTCAAATGACAGCTATCAGTTTCCTTACCTGCTTATAGACATTTGGGAAGGGGGGGAGAAGCCTGGCAGACTTCTAGTAATTTTCTATCTCTTACCAATGCCCCTAGTGTGTTGTTACTTACCACTTGTAGTATAGTTCAATGTTCCCTGAGGTGTCCAAACATCTACCCTCCCTCCAATTGAATCCCCGCCAAAATTTTGTGGAGGGATTTCCAAGCAAAAGATGGCAGAAATACTCAGGGTAAAAATAATATCTTTGGCTGTTTAATTGAATACCAAATAACTAGGGAGCAAATATGTGTGAACATTCTTAAGACAAAGACTTAGAGTTGCCATTGAGAAGCTCACAATCCTATTCACATACTCTCTTTCCTAATGTCTCACTGAGGAGCTTTAGTAAATGGCATTTTTCAGATTCATACGTTCTGATGCATTCAGAAAGAAAACACTGAGGCGTCAATGATCTTCCTCGAATGTACAATGAGTCTAGTAAATGCTTAAAACAATGATCAGATTATACCTTTATTTAATCAACCAGTCCTACTGTTTTTGACTACTTGCTCTGTAAAACGTTCCTGCAGACTAGTTGTGGAAAGAACTGTCCGTAGTGAAATGAAACAATTTTGTCCTTAGTTTAAAAATGATGGCTAGACAGGACTGTGAATAATAATTAATTTATTAGGAGATTATCACATGGTTAAATCTTCTGGTGATATGATCAGAGGTTTACTCACTTCTCTTTCACTATCAAAATATTACTATATAGTAAAATATATAGACACATAAATATAAACCAAACTGCAATAGGTAGAGTGGTTACACTGGTTCTTTGTAAAATGGGATATTCAGTATTATTTTCTCTGCGGTGCACTCTTTCACCTTTTAACCAGTATGCATGGTATTTATACTTTGTCATATTTCATTTTGCCTTTGTGCTTATATCCACCTGTTCATAAATAAAGATTTCCCTGTATTTTATTTCCAACCTGTTGAAATCAATCAAGGCAGGAAGCCTAGAATATGACATTTTATGTATCTTCACAGCAATCCACTTACAGCATTCATCATCAGAAACTGTTTTCAAATGCCACTTCTCATTTATTTGATTCAATGAGCAAAATGGAATCAAATTTCATTGCTCTGAAACAGAGAAAAGTTTTTCCTCTAGAACTGGGTAGAATTTCTAAAATTCTGCATCATTCCCTTTGCAAATACTGTGTCTGCAGACATTTCATATTATATTCTGAAACACCCAGTCATAATTCCTTGTCTGTGAGAAAAGTACAGCAGAGTGCAGAATATTTGAATAGAAATCCCCATGTGTCTGTGGTTATAGCAAATAAATGGCAAATTGGTTTATATTTCAGATATTGCAAAAAGTTCAGAACCCAAAGTCATCTTGCAATTATGATGGCTCTCCACTCCTATGCTTGTATAGCTCTATTGGCTCCCTTATTTATTTTAATTTTTTTAATTCAGATTTGCTGTAGCATGAAATCAAATGTAGGAAAACGCTGGAGATGGATAAGATCTAGTTTAACTTCAGGCATGTTGTAAGCTACTAAATAAATCCAGGGAGTATTGTAATGGAGACATACTCCTCTGTTAAAAATATTGGATACAATCAAACTTGAGCTTTCAAAAAAAGGGAGACTTTATCCACCAAAATGTTCACCGTATTATTCCATTAGTTCTAAAGATCCATTCGCTAAAGGACTATATTTGTGATTTAAAGCTTAATCCTACAAAAAGTTCCTTTATTCAAAATAATTCTCATTTTTCCTATAGATGTAATGCTCTGTTAAGTAGAGATGTTCCAGCAAGTTTCAGATTCCTAGGAGGATTATTTCTTTATTCACACATTTCCACTATGAAGTATTATGAAATATTATTTTATAAAAATTACATATATTGCAGTTCATGTGAATGCAAGTGTTGCTCACCTGTCTTCCGAGCAGAAGCATACTCTTTTGTGTAAATAGCTTTTCTTTCATGGACAACTGTGTGTTAAGTCCTGCTTGCTCCCTCCCTCATGTAGCAGGGAGAAGCATTACAAATGCAGTCTTACATGAATCAGCTGCAGTACTGTTAGGCAGGATCCTGTTAGCATAGGAGCTGAGTGTTTGATTGTATCAATTATCAATGTTGGAAGTTGTAAACTCCAAGGATTACTCAAGAGAAATGAGATTGAGAAAGAGGAAGATAACGGGAGATAGGAGTCCGAGACCTCAAAGGATCCATTTGAGAAAGTGAAA